>CAKAKR010041747.1:80000-126349 GCA_916700685.1 Adelosebastes latens
ATATACCCAAGATGAAGTCCTCAAATGTCTTGTTTTATCCAAAAATATTCAGTTTACTGTCATAGAGGAGTAAAGAAAACAGAAAAATATTTGCATTTAAGAAGCTGGAATCAGAGAATTTAGACTTTTTTAAATCAATTATTATTATTAATCGGTTATCAAAATAGTTGGTGATTAATGTAATAGTTGACAACTAATCGATCAAGCGTTGCAGATCTACTTAGGATCAATATTAATAAATCTGTATAATTTTATATCCTACAATATGCTGTTGTGAAACTAATACTGTTGAACACATTTCTGCTCCCAGACAACTGAACACTGTGCATTGATCAGCTGAAGAGAGAACTATATAAAAGTAACATGCAGCAAATGCCAGGTGAGTGAACAGAGATCTGCATGTACAAATACACGTCCAGTTACTTTATACTGAAATTTGACCGAGCAGTTTGTCTCAGTGTTACAATCCACAGTGACCCCAGTGGAGGGGAGGTTACGCCGCAGTGTGCCAAGCCTGCCAGCAATCAAGCCGGACCGGCTAAAAGCAGCTAAAACGCTGGTGGAGAAAGCAGTGAAGGTGATTCAATGTACAAACCAGACCTCACTACATTTTCACCCTCTATATCTCTTACATGCTATGTAACTCTTTCTATCTCTCTTCCACTCATTCTCAGCTCAGAAAAGTGTTCTCAGTGCAGGGGCCCTACCCTGTGATCCGTGCTGCCTTATGGGCCAGAGGGTGGGTGGAACGCCGTTTGCCCCATCCTGCCCAGAGAGCACCTAATTGCCATGGCAACGAGGAGGATGATGGCGATGATGGTGATGTCAGCGCTGTTACTGGTGAGAGACAATAGGAGGACAAAGTCCTAACAGCTACCAAATCAGACACTTATTGTGAGAAGATAAGATGCAGCGTTTATACCAATAACTAGGGCTGTCCTGAATATCATTTTTTTAGTCTTCGAAGCTTCGGTGGGCAATATTCGAAGGTATTCGAAGCTTCACGGGAGCGGCGCAGCAGGCTGACATGTTCTTCTGTCTGTCTGTCTCCCTGGTTTCAGTGACCGGGACAGTGCTGCTGTCGCACTACTGTACACACACACACACCTCTACCTACAAAAAACAGTGATATCCTTCTGAGAATAGCTAATAATAAGTAATGTTAGATATGAATAATGAATAATAATGTGGGATTATTCCTTATTTCATGGGCTATTTGGGGATTTATACATTATTATTGTGATGGAATTTTCTATTAATTCCTCTCTTATTGGTAGAAAGGTCAGAGTGTTTGTCAGAGTGTCCCTCTGTTGACATTATTGGGTTGGAGTCCTGTCTAGAGGAGCCACCGTTATCTGTACAGCTGTGTCTGTAGTGGAGACCGTAGAGCCAGTCGCTAGGGCAACCAGGGCCAGAGATGCCAGAGGAACGGAGTAAGTCAAAACATGATAAGGGGTAAGACACTGAGCACCAGGGAGGAAGGGCAGAGTTGTGAGGCCTTCACGCAGAGAGCACCTCAATGTGGAGACCTGACAATTGCTCCTTGATCAAGCTTCAATAAACCTTCTTTGTAAGACATCATCAGCTCCGGGACCTCTTCCTTCCTAAGTTAACTTGTGTATCAATTATTCCATCACAATTATTACATACTTATATATAGAAAATAAAAAAAGATTTAAAGGACCCATATCGTGCTCATTTTCAGGTTCATACTTGTATTTTGTGTTTCTACTAGAACATGTTTACATGCTGTAATGTTCAAAAAACACATTATTTTCCTCGTACTGTCTGCCTGAATGTACCTGTATTTACCCTCTGTCTGAAACGCTCCGTTTTAGTGCATTTCAATGGAATTGCAACAGAATTGCGTTGCTAGGCAATAGTTTGGGTCCATGTTTACTTCCTGTCAGCTGATGTCATTCACATACCCTGCAACAGGAAATAAACTGGGACACATTTAGAATTTTTACGTTTAAAACCGTGTAATGGTCTAAATATTGTATATTTGTGACATCACAAATGGACAGAAATCCTAACGGCTTGTTTCAAACGCGCAATTTCTGAATACGGGCTGTGTGTATTTCTCCGTATATTGAGCGTTTTGATAGTTTAACAGTATTTATATAGCACTTAAACCTGCTTTACAATGTAAAATACCTGAAAATCTCACTTTTGACAACTTGACCTTTGACCTTTCAAAAACGAAGCATTCGAATTGTGATTTGGAGGTCGAATACCATGGTTACGGTCGAAGCGTCGAAGCATTCAGATCAGCCCTACCGATAACACACTGAAATCTCACTAGTCTTAAAGAAAATGGCTGTTTATTAGTAACTGAGATACTTGGAAAATAACTGATGTGTATTATAAGACCCAGCACACATGATTACTAACAAAGTATCAATCAATCATATTTTTTTTTCTGTCAGTCCATTCATTTAAATTTGGTCTAAAAGAGAGATCAGTAATATTGTCTTTTAGTTGTCAGAGCTAAAAGTGCAGGAGGGGTTAGCGTATGTGTAACTGGAGCGCTAGTTTAGATACATGGATACCCCTACACGTGATAAATGATATGCTGTGCACCACATTACAGACTCCAACCTATAACAAAGACCCCTACCCTCTAAACACACCCCTCTGCACATGTAAGCCCATGTGCGCACACACGCAAACACACACTCTTTACTTATCCCTTTACAGAGAGAGTGGACGAAAGCGAGAAAGAGGAGAACCTTGATGACACGTATGACCTCATGGTAAGAAGTGAACCAACGTGACACTGACATCTTGCACAGTCTAGAAGCAATCAAACATGCTGTTATTGTTGAGTCTTTTTCTATCATGCTGTGTATTCTGGCTCATTCAGCTCTCGCTAACTAAAGCTTTCCCCAATGTTTTCTAGTCTCGCCTGGTTCGAAATGAAACAACGTATTTCCACTGGACAACACGTCGGGATTACATAGACTGGCGCTCCTTACGGAATGACCAAGTCACCAACCACTATGCAAATTCTGGGACGTTTACTACCAAGGTCTCATCTCTTAAATGATTGACTGGCAAAAAAATCAACTTTGGCCATAGGTCAACTAGTACTCTCTGTCTCCTACTGTATGTATATGTGTCTATTTCTTTCAGGTCGGGCTCTGTGTGAACCTGCGTAACCTTCAGTGGTTTGATACAGCTGATCCGGACACCTTCTTCCCAAGATGCTACAGGCTTGGAGCAGAGGATGAAAAGCATACATTCATAGGTCTGCTGCCTGGCTCTTTTAACACATAGCCAACATTTTGCTCTATCAAAGATGCAAAGATGCGTCCAGGTGTAAATGGAACCTGGGAAAATAGATGCACGTTTGAAGTGGACTTATCAGACCAGCTGTTTTTTTTTTTTTAGTGATGCATTATCATCTTAAAGGGGACTATCATGCTCATTTTCAGGTTCATACTTGTATTTTGGGTTTCTACTAGAACATGTTTACATACTTTAATGTTTAAAAAAACTTTTATTTTCCTCATGCTGTCTGCTTGAATATACCTGTATTTACCCTCTGTCTGAAATGCTCCGTTTTAGCTCATTTAAATGGAATTGCAACAGAATTGCATTGCTAAGCAACAGCTTGAGTCCATGTTTACTTCCTGTCAGCTGATGTCATTCACATACACTGCAACGGGAAATAAACTGGGACACATTTAGAATGTTGACGTTTAAAACTTTGAAATGGTCTAAATATTGTATATTTGTGACATCACAAATGGACAGAAATCCTGACGGCTTGTTTCAAAAGCTCAGTTTCTGAATACGGGCTGTGTGTATTTCTCTGTGGATTAAGCGTTTCGTTACTTTCACAGTATTTATATATCACTTAAGCCTGCTTTATAATATAAAAGACTGAAAATGTCCCTTTTTATAATATGGGACCTTTAAACAAAACTACATGCCCTCTCTCTCTCTCTCTCTCTCTCTCTCTCTCTCTGTTTTCTATGACAATGAAGAGGATTTCAGGAGGACAGCGTGTACCAGCCTGCTGCAGCATGTGGTTGAGACAAGTAAATGGAGGAGAGACAGAGCAGAAGACAAAAACAGTGTCTCTGATGGTAACAGATGCAAAATATTTTTTTTAACAATGCACCTTTGAAAATCATGCCATGATTCTGTGATACCAATCTTGTTTCTCTCTACAGAGCTGGATGATGTGGAGCATCAATTTGTTGGTCCGGGAATGATCGACACGGCGTTGCACGTGTGTCAAGAGTTTCTCAGTGTTTTAGAGCACGACGACATCGACGTCACCGTAGAAACACAGCCCTCAGTGGAGGAACAGCAGTGGGCAGAGTTTCTGCAAGACTACTACATGGTTGTGCAGTGAGTATGTTTTCTGGGAGCTTCCTGGGTTTTTTAGACTGAGCCTTCTAAAAGGTCACGCTATATTTATCTGCAGTACTAACAACCCCAAGTCAGCTTATCAAATAATATAGGTCATTAAGAAAAGTTAAACTCACCCTAAAATGTATCTGAACAAAAATATACTATGTTCTTATTAGGTGAGGTTCAGAAGACATTATATATTATTACACATACAATACATATGTATATGGCTTTAAATAACACTACCTAGAGTTCATGTTAGGACTCAGGTTGAGGTTAAATATAGACTCAGTTAGGTTTAGGGTTTGCATTGAAGTAGGGCTGCCCCCTTTTAGTCGATTAGTCAACTAATCGGTCGTTTTGGTCTTAGTCGACTAAGATTTCTTTAGTCGATTAGTCATTTTTTATGCTTTTTTCATGCTGAATAACTTATTTCCAAGAAACTTATGAGCACATCTCTGGTAAACACAAGATTTAAAGAGGTGCTTTTATGTGATTCTTTGTGGAGAAACTTCACAGATCTGTCGATTAAATCCACATCGTAGTATACGTCACTCGGACTGCAACTAATGATTACTTACATTGTCGATTTTCTCAATCAATCGATTAGTTGTTTGGTCTATAAAATGTCAGAAAATAGTGAAAAATATCAATCAGTGTTTCCCAAAGCCCAAGATGACGTCTTCAAACGTCTTGTTTTGTCCACAACTCAAATAAGTCAGTTTATTGTCATAGAGGAGTAAAGAAAACAGGAAATATTCACATTTGAGAAGCTGGAATCAGACAATTTATTTTCTTAAAAAATTACTCAAAACCGATTAATCGATTCTTAAAATAGTTGGCGATAAATTTATTAGCTGACAACTAATCGATTAATCGTTGCAGGAGAACTGCAGCAGTTACTGGAATTATATAACTTTTTCCAGATCACACCCCTGTTTATACAAATACCATAAAATATACATGATACCACATGATAATATTTATAGTGTGCTATTTTGGTAGTTGGTATACAGGAAATTGATATAGCCCTGCTGTATAAACACGTATGCAAACAGACAACATTGAGCTGTCTACTACTGCCTATTTTAAATCTAAAAACTAAGCATATATAAAGCTGCCTTTCCTTTTTTCTGAACTGCTGGGTGGAACTGTTGCCTCACAGTCCGCCATTTTTTCCCCAACTTCCATTTCCCTTGTGCGTTGCATTAGACAATAATGTCCATGAACACCACACTCAGAAATGAAGTGGTTTTATTACTCATTGGTATTTCTATTGCTCAATTTTGTCAATTTTTCCACTGTGAATAAACAGTATGCCTACTGACATAAATACTGTAGAGTACGCGAGCACAATTACTGCCTGAAGTAAAGCATGATGGTAAGATTTAGTGAATCTGCACATTAATAAACTCAATATGTGATGTCTGTGTGTAGTGACGGTGCGTTGATCAGGGGCAGCGGTGTGTTTGTGGAGCGCTGCCAGGCCATGTTAATCAGACTGCAGGAGGTTTGCCCCCAGCTGGATACCGATGGACTAAATAACATCTGGATCATCAAACCAGGCGCCAAGTCTAGAGGACGAGGTGAGGTTTTAAAATAATAATAATAGTTACATGATCGTATTTATCTTCTTCCTCTATACACAATACTGAAAACAATATTGAAAAGAACATTGATTTTTTTTGTCAATATTATGGTTGCAACATGAACTGTGACATACAGATGTCACTGTTGCTTCCTTTTCTACATTTAATTGCAAAAAAATAAAATTATGTTAGCCTGCTGTTTGTTTAGAAGGTGATCAGCAACTCCATGTCCTCTTAGATTAATACAGTTTTGATTTATCTAAGCCAGTTTTGGTGCTTTTTTTTTCTTTTCCATGTCACCTCAACCCACAGGTATTATGTGTATGAATCGCCTGGATGAGATTTTGGCACTTGTGGACAGTGACAGAGCTCTGACTAAGGAGAGTAAGTGGGTGGTTCAGAAATACCTGGAGCGTCCTCTGTTGGTCCACGGCACCAAGTTTGACCTCCGCCAGTGGTTCCTGGTCACCGACTGGAACCCTCTGACCGTCTGGTTCTACAGAGAGTGCTACCTGCGGTTCTCCACTCAGCCTTACTCGACAAAAACTCTGGACAGGTCAGACAAAAGAGAAAAACAAATTATACACTTGCACTTGACCTTTACTGTATCTCGTATCTAAAGAGCTTTTTGGAGGGATTGATTTAACAAATGCAAGTAGGACTAAATGTACTCATTTCATTCACTCACCTTCATGGCCTAATCAGTGGGCAACTCCGGGGTCTGAAAGGTGAAGCCAATGCATTAGCGCCTTAAAACTGCATTCTTTCTAATAGCCAGCAGGGGGCGACTCCTCTGGTTGCAAAAATAAGTTTGATTGTAATGAAGTCTATGAGAAGAGGAGCCTACTTCTCACTTGATTTATTACCTCAGTAAACATTGTAAACATGAGTTTATGGTCTCAATCACTAGTTTCAAGTGGCCAAAATGCCAAACTCGAGGCTTCAAAACGTCAGTCCACAAACCAACGGTTGACGTCACAACCTCCTGATGTCCTCCTGATGTCCTCTTCTTATATACAGTCTATGAGCCTAATCTTCTTCGTTATTTTCCTCAGCTCAGTCCACCTGTGCAACAACTCCATCCAGAAGCACTTCCAGCCGTCCTGTGAGCGCCACCCAGGAGTGCCTGAGGACAATATGTGGTCCTGCTCTCAGTTTAGGGCCCATCTACAGCGGCAGGGCCGTGGGGCAGATTGGGAGTCCGTGGTGGTCCCGGGCATGCAGCAAGCGGTGGTCCGTACCCTGCAGACAGCCCAGGACCTGGTCGAGCCCCGCAAGGCCAGCTTTGAGCTCTACGGAGCCGACTTCATGTTGGGCGGAGATCTGAGGCCTTGGCTTCTGGAAATCAACGCCAGTCCGACTATGGCCTGCTCCACCGCTGTGACCGCTCGCCTCTGCCCTGCTGTGCAGCTGGACACACTGAGGGTTGTGCTCGATCGACGGACTGATCCCAGCGCTTACACAGGAGGCTTCCAGCTAATCTTCAAACAGGTTGGAATGTTTTTACACCTCATACCTATAGAGGCAATAGGTGTTAATTTCCAGGGGAATTCCACTGAATAATACACCAAATACATTCATTTGTGTCTTCCTCTATCACCCTCCCAGGCTGCAGTTGAAGTTCCTCAGTATGTGGGAGTGAACCTGCTGGTGGAAGGAGCCCCCATAAGGCGATCCAGGCCTCCACTTCACAGACAAACTGTTATTTCTAACCCGACTCTCGACATCCAGTTCCCTCCAGACCAGTCATTGTCAGGAGAGGTTGAGTCGACACATAAACCATCAGGTCAAAAGTCCTACGCAGTCTCCACTTTCCGCCACTCAGGCAAGGAGAACCGAGCTGCTGGAGAGAAAAAGAGGCAGCTAACATCAACATCTCCTAAGAGGGAACCCGAGGGGAGACCAGATGTTCAGACTACCTCCTGTGTTCGCAGGTCCCGTCGCAGTCTGGCATGTGAACAGCCTTTGGTTGTACACACTGAACCTCAGAGGAAAGCGCGACGTTTGGGTTTGAGTCTTGGTGCCAACGGGGCAGCTCTGGTCCCACGGAGCCTTTCCTTTTCCCTCAGCCCCCCTCACAGCATGAAAGACTGCAAATCTCAGGCCAACCCAGGCCATGGATCACATATCTCCAGGTCCTTCCTTCCCCAGACGGCTTTTGAGGCCCAACACAGGACTCCTACCCGGGTCTTTCCTTCACTCCGGGGTCCCCTTCCTACCCTGGAGGTCTTTAGCTTGCGACCGAACATTGTGGCTGGAGCCACTGCCTGTCGCAATCCAAATCTGTCCTCTCATCCCAGCGTCCACAGGCATCAGTTATTCCTCTGCTCTCGAAGGCAAAGCACGGGCAAATATAAAAGAGAGTGCACAGGTGAACATAAACACCAGTAGTATTGAGAAGCCTGTTAAAAAGATGGAAAGCAAACAGTAGGAAGTGCTGAAGAGGTTTTGGTTGCAATAACATTGTTTGAATGGGCTGAAGCCTAATGAACAACACGTTACATTTAGCATCATTCAAATAATTCTGATGGCATCAGATTTTGGTTGTAGAAACTTGGGACAATCATGGTGAGTGGCAGAAGGGAGACATTTTCAAATCATTCACAGGAGCTTTAAAGGTCCAGTGTGTAGCATTTCGGGGATCTATTAGCAGAAATGGAATATAATATTCATAACTATGTTTTCATTAGTGTATAATCACCTGAAACAAATAATCACTGTGTTTTCGTTAGCTTAGAATGAGCCCTTCATATCTACATAGGTAGCAGGTCCTCTTCACAGAGTCCGCCATGTTGCTCCGCCATGTTTCTACAGTAGCCCAGAACAGACAAATCAAACACTGACTCTAGAGAGAGCCTTTCACGTTTTTACGTTACCTGAAGGCCACCGTAGTTCTCCGACGCGCTTGTGAAACTGCGGTAACGTGAGCCGCAGAGTGCAAAACCATGGTACCGCCAGCTGCCGTCTGACTTCCGTTGCTCCTAAAGTAGTGTTATTATGGTAAGGATGACCTCTGAGAGAGGCGAACGGCGTTACCACGGTTTTGCACTCGGCAGCTCACGTTACCATAGTCTTGGAAAGGGAAGAGTGAGCGGAGCTGTACTCAGTTGGTTGCAATCTGCAACTACACCACTAGATGCTGCCAAATACTAACACTGTACCTTTAAACACATACCATATATTTCAGTGGCAAATTTAAATTACGTCTTAGTTTGGCTGAGTGGATTATATGTATGTTTTATGATTATGTTATGAATGCAACAGCAATCAATACTGTGTTGAATGCATGTTGAAGTTCATTTGTATTAAAACAAACAAACATAAAGAGTTAATTCAAGCATCTCTAGTGTGGCAGATATTCCAAGGTGACTGGGCAGAAAATAATATAATGAAATGATACTGATTTTATCTTCTGGGGACAAATAATAAGCTTTATGTTAATAGGATATAGGCATTTTAAATGGCCAGCAGGTGGCAATAAAGGTTCAATGATCTAACTGCATGCAAAGCCTTTCAAGGAGAGGGAATTAAAAAGGAAAGAGCAGTTCTTATCCAGATGTTGGTACATCTTCAGCAACACCTGGTGTAACTGATCTTTGGGCCTCTTTTTAAACATAAAGTCAAAATGTAAAAAAAAACTCTGGGAGAGAGTTACAACAGCGTCAATGCTCGCTCATGACCACTGCTTGATTAACAGACCATTCCTGAATGATTTAGAATCAAATATGTCAAATATGTCTGAACTACATGACTAATATAATAAACTACTGAAGTTGGCAAACTAAAAGATGTATTATTTTTTGGTGGTATTCCCTTAATTGGACAGATCGACAGAAATAGAAACAGACAGGAAACAACGAGGGAGGAAGAGCGAACCATGACGTGAAACAAAGGTCAAACGGGAGATGTTGTGGTTATATGGTATGCGCCTTAACCACTAGGCCTCCACGACCCAGCTACTGAGATGAGTGTTAGAAAAGCATTATTAAACTATGGAAAATTGTTAAACTGGCTGAAATACTGGGTTCACTACATCAGCTTGCAGATTATATGTCATGACAGCAATAAAAAAAGGAACTACTGAAACAAATGACTGGAAATTAACTTGAAGAGAATCAGTTTAGAAGGAACTAAATGACATTTAGGGTGCAGGCTTGACTTCAGTTTGTACAAACAAACTAGATATGGAATGAAACAACACTCCCTCTGCTCAGGAATGATAGTGGAAACAATAATATGTAGTTGAAGAGCTTGTGATGTCGAGCATAGAGATTGGATATGCTCGGCCTGTGTAGAAATCTGCAGCGGGAGATAAGCCTTGTTGACTGTAAGTGCAGTCACATAGCTAAAAAATGTGATTGCACAATACGACAAATGTTGTGGTGATAGAGTAGTATTGGTTGCGATTTATTAGTTTATACTCCTGGGAGTGTAAATATAGAGAGAGATGTTGCAACTCTGGGATAACAGCATTTCATATTGAATCATACAGCCAGTAAAAAAACAGAGAGAAAATGTCTCCCTGTCAAGGCTGCTGACGAGAAGCAGATGGATCCTGATTATTGCCTCAGGAGATTAACTGAAACTGTTTACACTCACGTGTATTTACTTGTTGTTGTATTAGTGGGCGCAGACGGTTAACCAGCAGGAGAGCCGAGCTACAGATCTGCCATTACATAAGTGTTCTCGCTGGTGACATGAATGTTGTGGCGCTGTAAAAGAACAGATTGCGTTCACACACACACTCCTCCTCTTTCACATACATAGAGTCAAAGCGATTTTCCACGGGAAAAAAAATACTTTATTAATACACTTATATAATGTATACCAATATTTATAGACAAAATATGTACATCAAACATCTTTCATGTAGGTCCCAAAATATAAAATCTCAAGTACCTCTTTCTATAGAAAACTAGTCTTCTGGTAAAACGTTTACATTCAACTTCTCTCCTCCTCGCTCCTGTGACTCCAGTATTCATACGTAGTACAGAGAATAAACATCTGAGATTTATCAGCTTTTCACAAGTAAAAGGCAACGGCAAGAACAAACACCAGGTTTGACTTGAGCAGAAACAGATGTTGAGTATGCAGACCAGGTCCAGCACAGTGCTACAGTATGTACACAGTTTCTGAGTGCACAACGTATACAATTGTCCGCACGGTATCAAAAATAGAAATGTACAAGAAGTCTATGAACAATAATTACAGAAAATCCATCTGAACTGTCTGTTTTGTCAATGAAAAACAAGACTTCTCATTCAGTGTGGTCATGTGGCGGCCCGTTCCTTCATCCACGCATCGGGTGTACCCTTACTCCCATCTGTACACACATGAGGAAACCCTTGTATCTTATGGAGCCAGTCATCATAATGTCTAAGGGCATTCTCAGTGATGATAACGCTGACCTAAAGGACATAGGCAACAAACTTTGGGTGAAAAATTACTGCTAACATTTGGTGCAACACTTTTTCTAAAGTACAAAGATGGCGTGTCTCTATTGCAACGGCTACAAGTGAGATGCATCAGTGTCATCGTACTTTAACAGCAGCATCTAAAACTTTCTTTACATTCAACCACGTGTGTGTGTGTGTGTGTGTGTGTGTGTGTGCAGGGCAGGTCCAGTTTTATATGATACATTTGCACTGAGTAATACCACTGAGCATTTAACATTCAACCAGAGCTTTGGGTCCTCCGAGCGTGGACGGACGTCGCTCTCTCTCCTTCTCCATCTCCTCTTGAACATTTCTACAAGTCCTCTAGTTTTGCTGTTTGGCCTCCAGGCTGAGGAGCAGAGGACGGGAATGAGGATGGATTATGGAAAGGCTCAGTCATGTTTTCATTCCTACTAACTGTCTCTTGGGTACTAGAACATCTGTCATCTCTCAGTCTTTGGTTTCCTGGTTGAGGGGTGGTACCTGCTTTAGTGCCTGGAGGAGGGCAGGGGAGTCCATGGGGGTCTGAGATTGAGATATGGTCGGGGCTGGAGAGCCTCCTCTTGGAGACATCACTAGCTGAGGTCTTTCGTTGGACATGGCGGGTGCAGAGCCTCCCATGCCAGGGTAGAGCATGGGCACGGCTCCGGGGTACCAGCACTTCTCCAGCATCGGCAGGTAGGCTGCAGCAGAGGGTGGAATGAGGTAGAAAGGCATGCAGAGGGGATGTGGAGCAGTTGGATGGTTGGGGGATACGCTCATGTAACTGCCGTAACCGCTAGAGGACGATGATGCTGATGATGATGATGATTCTCCGCCTGAGAGCAGCTCATCCTCTGAAGACTCCACCCGGGGTCGCTTGTGTCGCCGCTCCTCATCCTCCCGCTTGATGCCGGAGCTCTGCCTCTCGTCCAGCGCTCGCTTCAGGTGGCTCTCCTGACCGTAGTAACCCGGACGTCCCTGTGGCGCCCCGGATTCAGCCTTCTCCAGCTCTCCCCCATAGCCGCTGTCTGTATCCGTGTCGCTGCCGCTCTGCTCGCTGCTCGTCGGAGCGTACGCCCTCTGGATGACGGGCACACAGTTCCTCCTGTAGCCCTCGCTGGGTTTCGGCGCTAAGCTGGCGGGCATCTCCTTGTGAGGTTGGTGCTGGTGGTGGTAGGTGGGGATCTCCTCGGGTGGAGGGCTGAGAGTAGTGCGGGGTCGGACCGGACTTTGCAGCACCTCTGCGGCTACCTTGTGGAGGTGATTGATCACGTGGGACGGCGTGAAGTCTTCGTCGGTCTCGTGATTGCCGAGATACAGCAGCATCTCCTTGGCACACATGTGGAAGCCAGAGCGGAACATCTCCTCCGACTTCTCCTGGCTGACAGTGGGCTGCTCTGTAAAAGACAACAAAGAAACCACACAGTCAAGAAAATGCAGCTGTCTGAATTTGAATTCTATTTGAAGTCACTTATTTGCCTGCAGTTCTGCAAAAACCCTGCCCCATTGTGCATTCAATTTGCATTCTGTCCCGACAAAAAACATCCTGGCTGCTCACGTGCATATTTGTGTATGTGTGTGAGTGATCCGCAGCTTACCAATTTGCATGCCGTTCTGCAGAGCGAGGATCTTCTGTTGCTGCTGCTCCAGAAGAGAGGTGAGGGCTTTCACATGCTTGAGCGTCAGCTCTAAAACCACAGCCTTCTCCAGATGGCCCAGAGTCTGTAGGAAACACACACAGTCAGCACATCAGCACCTCTTATATAACACACAGAGAGAGAGAGAGAGACTACGCTTTACTGCTGATGCACACATGATCCTGGCTGTCCCATCATCACAACACTACGGCAGCTACCATAAAGGCAAATAAGAACTATTCAACATGAAATGGGAGCATATAGATTTTATAAATAATATGCAATTAGTGTTGTGTACTGGATTGATTTTTTAAATCCCCAGTTTAAACAATGACAGAAGACAAATCCTCTTGAGTGTGAGCTGCCATTCACAGACTGCTGACGCACACAGCAACAGACTAGAGGATGTAATACCACTGAACAGCCACTCGATGGTGCATGCCACTCTCAACACAGTGTGACTCCCCATACATACATACATCATCTCCTCCAAGCCACAGCATGAACTCACCGTGAGTTTCAGGTGCTCTGGTAATAAATCTTTCAACTGAGCGATGCACTCGTTTATCCGATCACGCCTTTTCTTCTCAATGAGTCTGTGAGGCAGCTTGTAGGTTTCCTGCAAGAATAAAACATTGTTGGTTAAAACCAGCTGATCTATATTATAGCTCTTTAGGATCAGCTAGGGAGGACTCCAGGAGTTATGTCATCATAGCAGAAATTATAGGTCTAAAATTCATGGCACTACAAGCAGCTTAATTCCTCCTTGTAGTTCACACCCTTTAATTAAAACAGGTTATTATAACAGAACAAGTTGGCAATAAGCAGAATACTAACGGACCTTGCTCTCCTCTCCTCCTCTCTTCATTCCTCGCCTGGGTTTATAAACATACATGGGGAAATCCATCCTGAAAAAGCAAAAAGAGACAACAGTCAGGTGTGAGGCGATGGTTTTTGGTTGAGTATTATTAGAAGATATAGAATTAATAATAATAAATCAAGTGCGTTTGAGGACATGAAAGACATTTTCTACTAATATGTTTATTAGGTTTTCTTATTTTCACCAACACAATAAAAAAACAAAACAACAACAAACACTGGTACAGCTCAGATAAAAACAAAATGTATATAGGAGGTCATATAGGAAATAGTCCATAGTGCAGGGAAGTCACAGGATAAATGAATTCATGTTCCTTGTGAGATAATGGAAGAGAGTTCAGGTCCAATATAATTCAGATAGGTAATGCCAAATATTGTGGAACTGATCTACTTTTGGCATGTAGAATATTTGTGAGATATTTCCAAAAGGTACCATCTCAAATATGACTTTTCGCCAGCCTTGAACAGAGGGTTTCTTATCACTAATCCACTGTAGTAATATATTTTTTCTAGCAGCAATGTAAGAATGTTATATAACCTTTTGTTGGCTGCAGTAGTTATATTTGTACTTGGGATTCCTAAAATCAAAGACATTGGATTCCTAACCTAATTATTAGGCTACTTGTATAGAATATAGAAATAGCCAATTAAATTTTTTTTTTAAACTACTTAAAATGTGTTTGTGTCTTCACAGCTGTGTATGTAGCCTTGAACAGAGGGTTTCTTATCAACTGAAAGACATTTTTCTAAACTTACCCTTGCACGTCCGAGAGATCAGCCTGGTGTTTGGACAGAAGAGGTGGAGGTTGCGCGCTGGGGATTCGCTCCATTCTTCTTTTTTACTCCAATTACGCAGCAAAGTCAGAGGTATGCAGTCACACAAATAAATATGGAGATGGAGAAAAAAAAAGTTGCACTAAATAAAATGCTTCCAAATAACGGTGAAGATTTCTATTATTTTCTCATTAAGGCGCACTGATGTAAAAGATGGTTTTCAAGTGATCAAGTCCACGCTGCAGAAAAGGAAGGCGACCGTGTTTGGTGGCGCGTTTGGGAAAGTGTGGGAGGACAGAGCGACGAGTTAAATAAACCCTCTGACTCTCTCCACTCCGCCTGACCTACCTCTCTGTCACATGAGGCTCCTCACGTGTTTCACGGCGCTGTATCCTCGCAGGAGGGACGGCCCACTTTTTGCTGAGAAAGGAGCCTCAGTGGGCGGATTGGAGGCGCGCGTCAGAGCAGGAGGGCGGCGCGTGGCCACGTCTCGTGTACCACCATGCTGAAGTTGTATTGAAACAAGGCTGCGCACGCCATGGCACGGCGATGGGAACGTGCTGGCTGGCAGAGGACCAGAGAGCAGGTCAACAGGCCTGGAGGCACGAGAGGTAGAGAGGGTATACTGTGCATGCTGCCAATGACAATATATACAATAATAACAGTATTAGAATACTATAGCATACTATACTATTAATACATCCTGCAGGATTATTATTATTATTATCCAACAGTGCCTACTGCCAATGAAAATATATACAATAATAATACTATTTAAACACTATAGCATACTATACTATGAATATATCCTGCAGGATTATTATTATTATACAACAGTACCTACAGCCAATGAAAATATACAATAATAACACTATTAAGATACTATAGCATACTATACTATGAATAGATCCTGCAGGATTATTATAATAACAATAATCCTGCAGGATATATTAATAGTATGGTATGCTATAGTAAATAAGCTATTTGTCCTACATAATTAATTAATATTATCCAACAGTGCTACATTTAACTGTTTTATGATGCATCTAGGTTTGTTTTTATACACACAAAATGTCATTCATTATGTAGGACAAATAGCCTATTTACTATTGCATACTATTAATATATCCTGCAGGATTATTATTATTATTATTATACAACAGTACTGCAAAATCAAGAGCAATGAAGCCACATTTAACTGTTTTATGATGCATCTAGGTTTGTTTTTATATATTTTTATACACAGAATGTCATTAATTATGTAGGAAAAATAGCCTATTTACTATAGCATACTATACTATGAATATATCCTGCAGGATTATTATTATTATTATTATTATACAACAGTGCCTACTGCCAATGAAAATATACAATAATAACACTATTCAAATACTATAGCATACTATACTATTAATATATCCTGCAGGATTATTATTATTATTATTATACAACAGTGCTACATTTAACTGTTTTATGATGCATCTAAGTTTCTTTTTATATACACAAAATGTCATTAATTATGTATAGGACAAATAGCCTATTTACTATAGCATACTCTATTATTAATACATCCTGCAGGATTATTATTAATATTATACAACAGTGCCTACTGCCAATGACAATATACAATAATAACACTATTAAAATACTATAGCATACTATACTATGAATATATCCTGCAGGATTATTATTATTATTATACAACAGTGCCTACTGCCAATGAAAATATACAATAATAACACTATTCAAATACTATAGCATGCTATACTATGAATATATCCTGCAGGATTATTATTATTATTATTATACAACAGTGCCTACTGCCAATGAAAATATATACAATAATAACACTATTAAAATACTATAGCATTCTATACTATTAATATATCCTGCAGGATTATTATTATTATTATTATACAACAGTGCCTACTGCCAATGAAAATATACAATAATAACACTATTCAAATACTATAGCATGCTATACTATGAATATATCCTGCAGGATTATTATTATTATTATTATACAACAGTGCCTACTGCCAATGAAAATATATACAATAATAACACTATTAAAATACTATAGCATTCTATACTATTAATATATCCTGCAGGATTATTATTAT
The DNA here is from genome assembly GCA_916700685.1 of Adelosebastes latens. Classification (NCBI taxonomy): domain Eukaryota; kingdom Metazoa; phylum Chordata; class Actinopteri; order Perciformes; family Sebastidae; genus Adelosebastes; species Adelosebastes latens. The sequence goes on from CAKAKR010041747.1 coordinate 96,785, forward strand.
TATTATCCAACATTGCCTACTGCCAATGAAAATATACAATAATAACACTATTCAAATACTATAGCATACTATAGCATACTATACTATTAATATATCCTGCAGGATTATTATTATTATTATTATTATTATACAACAGTGCTACATTTAACTGTTTTATGATGCATCTAGGTTTGTTTTTTATATATTTTTATACACAAAATGTCATTAATTATGTAGGACAAATAGCCTATTTACTATAGCATACTATACTATTTATACATCCTGCAGGATTATTATTATTATTATTATACAACAGTGCTACAAAATCAAGAGCAATGAAGCCACATTTAACTGTTTTATGATGCATGTAGGTTTGTTTTTATATAGTTGTATACACAAAATTAATCATTAATTATGTAGGACAAATAGACTATTTACTATAGCATACTATACTATTAATATATCCTGCAGGATTTCTATTATTATTATTATACAGCAGTGCTACACTTAACTGTTTTATGATGCATCTAGGTTTGTTTTTATATATTTTTATACACAAAATGTCATTAATTATGTAGGACAAATAGCCTATTTACTATAGCATACTATACTATTAATATATCCTGCAGGATTATTATTATTATTATTATACAACAGTGCTTCAAAATCAAGAGCACTGAAGCCACATTTAACTGTTTTATGATGCATCTAGATTTGTTTTTATATACACAAAATGTCATTTATTATGTATAGGACAAATAGCTTATTTATGTTCCTTTCAAGTTATTCACATAATACTATTAATAGCCTAATATTTTTATTATAATAGTCAACATTCAGCAGTGTATTCTGTCGACCCATGTCTGCAGCAGGCAGGTGGTCTATAAACAGTGCGGTCACCACGTGCACCGGTGCGTGGCTGAGTGTGTGGAGTGTGTGGAGTGGGTTTGTTGTCATGAGGCGGTGCAGGCTGTCACGTTGATCTCCTCATGGCACTGGGAGCCTGCTGAGTGAGCGGGGCACATCCAGCTCATCCAGCACACGGCGGCTGCACCTGTCTGCTGCAGGCGACAGTAAAGCTCAGGTCACTCCAGTACTAGCAGGCCTGCAGCCTTTTTTTCAATGCTGATTCTCATCAAGTCATTTTGGTTGTTTTGTTTTGCAAATGAAAAGGTGTATTAAGACGGGACATTTGCATTTAAATTATTTAATTATTATCAGGATTCTTCCCTTTACTGGAAAATATATCTCATAACCACAAAGTACATGTTCAAATATATAAAATATATATGTCCAAATTTCAAAATAAATGCATGAAGGCCTTTAACCTTCTGAGACCCACAATAGATCCCTTTTTGTCTCTTTTAGAGGGGTACAGGGGGTCTTTAGGGGGAGATAGCAGGTCAACAATAGATGTCACATAGAAGTGGGACACATCATCTGAAAGCTGATAACCCGAAGATTAATTTGAGATGCAGCTCAGCACTGTGGGTCAAGTTGTTTTAGTCATAAATCAGAAATAAACATGAATTAATTAATTATTTATTTTAAAATGAATTGTAGAAAGTGTATAAGGGTTTAGAACATTATGATAGAAGTTTATAAGATGGTCATTCCCATGCTCTATTATGTCTCATAAGTTGTTGCAACAATTTTGGGGTTGATAGTATTTCACACAGATTTGTTGCTAAATTTAACCTTTTTTTTATACCACTCCAGAATTGATAAAAATGATCAATAATCCCTCCAAAATACCACATTAAGACACCAAGACCTTGAGGAAAACCATAGAGAAAGCCATGATGTGATTTGGGATCAAAAACTTTTGACATTTGGAGATTTCTTCTCCTTACCGACAAGGTTGGTAGCAATGGATTTCTTAGGTTTTCTAGTTTCATATGATATCTGTAGCTTCACTGTAGACCCTAAAACTGAACCTACTGGAGCCTCTGAAAGACAGTAAAGTCGGTCAGGATCGCGGGTCTCAGGGGGTTAAACCCACCACTGAGTAACACATACTTTTTTTCTCTACAACAATATTTTGATCTAAGAATACAGTAGGGTTGTATTATCGCTTAACAAGTTCAATAGACACGGACAGTTCCAGTCTCAATTACAGGTCTATTACAGCAAGTAGCAGTAATGACTTATAATTAAGGACACTCACTCTAATACACCAACAGTTTGTAGATGTCTCATAGAAACAGGAAGTTGTTTTAACAGTCCCATTAAAATCCATAATTTTGATCCCCTGCTAGTTAACGTCAATGTGGATTGAAGCTAGAATGACTGAAGTTTTGTGAAGCTGTAAACATCTATCACAGTAAGAACTATGATGAGATTGGAGAAAAGCTCTTGCCTGGAAATCACATTTAGCAAAGTCCCTGCAGTAACTGCTGAATCATATGAAGTCATGTTTATGGTATTTTTGGGACCCTTTATTGTAAGATAGGAACACAAAATCCAGTCTGACAAGCCAGATGAGACTCAGGAGGCTACACAAACTTCCCTGACACATAGGAGAGCTTGGCAGCATTTTGGATATGTGTTTTTAATCACAATTCCGTTTGACGTACTATTTAGATCATTCCGAGAACTCAAACAAAATTCACTAGAGATCAATGTTGTATTTAAAGGCTGATTTTGTAGTTTTGTAGGAGCTCGTTCATTTGGATCTATCTATCTTATCTGACATTTAAGTTAGGAAAGAAGCAGCTGTCACAGTTGTTTTCACAACCTCAGAGCCATCAGTCTCGAGACTTTGACTCATGATTGATTCATGACATAACATTTTCATAAACAGATTTTTCAGTTTCAGAAAATAGTTTCGTTCGCAGCAACAAGTTGTTACCTGTATGTAAACTTCTTGAACGTAACCGCCTGAGGATGCAAAATGAATTTCAGTGTAAACTGACGAAGTTGTATCGTAAATGAGGGTCTAAATTCAACAAGTTTAACCAAGGGTCTGTTAAAAAAAAATTCCTTGTGTGTAGTGAATTAAATAGAAATGGGGGGTGGGCAGGACTCAGTAATTACAAAATGACCATAACAACGGTCACAGTGATGCAGCTGTATTTAAATTAAAAGAAATGGAAAGCCCCTTGAAGACAGTCTGGGCAAATGTAACACAATTAAAGACTGAATTTGATTTTAAAAATCCTGATAATGGCACCTTTGTTTTAGTTTACTTGTAGATCTTTTAACATTCTTGGAGAATATTGCGGAAAACACCTTTTGCCCTTAATTGTTTTCAGCATAAACCAAAAAAAGGTGTTTATTCTGTTTGACAAAACAGTTGCTGTTTGCTGATTGCTGATAACAGTAGTGGAATGTAACAAAGTACATTTTCTCAAGTACTGTACTTAAGTACAATTATGAGGTATTTACTTGAGTATTTACATTTTATATTAATTTATACTTTTACTCCACTCCATTTTGAAAGCAAATATTGTACTTTTCACTCCATTACATTTATTTGACAGCCTTAGTAACTAGTTACTTTGCATATTTAGATTATTAATAGAAAATAAAAAAAAATAAAGGTTAAGCAGTATATAAGGTACTCAGAGTTAGCCACAGATTTACCAGCTGCAAAACTAAAGTGATGAGCTCCTGCATCACTAATTATAATTCAATACTATAATATATTTTATGCCAAAAAAGGGCCATTCTGTATAATGAGTACTTTTAATTTTGATACTTTAAAGGTACTGTATGTAACTTCCAGAAAATCCTTGTTATTAATGACACCTGTGGCCGGTTAAGTGAACTGCAGTCAGCATCCTGACATCTCTCCACATCGTCCATTAATTCCTGATAATGGACCCCTCGTTGGGCATTATCCCTTACATAATGTTCCATAATGTTCCTCTATTTTATTTGGACCACTGACTCCATGATACTATCTAGCTTGTAGTTTGTAAATTACTTTATCAGCTAACGAAGTCCTTCACATAGAAATTAGTCCAGTTATAGGCAACCGAGAAAGTCAAGGAAGGTCTTTGTGATTAAGTGATTAACACATGTAAAATGTTACTTATAGTACCTTTAACTATATTTTGATGCCAATACTTTTATACTTTTACATAAGACTTTGAGTGCAGGACATTTACTTGTAACAAAGTATTTTTAAACTGTAGTATTGCTACTTTTACTCAAGTAAAAGGTCTTAATACTTCTTCCACCACTGGCTGATAAAATATATAATTGGACACACGTCTGAGCTGCTAAAAATATTGTCAGTGGACTTATTTATGTGATAAATAAGCCCACTGAAAAATGGCAAGATGTTTGAATGGTTGTCCAAAGTGTTACAATAGGCCATTTAAAAAAAACAAAAACATTTTAGGTAATAAAATTCTCTTTAGGTGCAAAGTTTGTTATAAACTATATTTATAATATAGAGCCAGTTTTTAGAAAATAAAAAAGGAAATTTAAAAATACTATATATGCTCCATCTGTGCTATGATAAAATCCCAAAAGGTAAAATTAAAGTTAAAAATGTGCAACCCCTGTATGTACTCAACATGCTAACATATTTCCTCATGCAACGTGGTTAGAAGATAAACGCACTTCCTCATTTGTAGAAGACAACAGATAACAGAGTTCATCTGTCGGCAATTCCCAAATTTACTTCTCTGACTGAGAGGCTCTTCATTCATCATGGCACCACTCAAGTTATCAACTAATAAGCAGCCAGACAGATAATAAAACGCCAACATCCTCATAATTACCTTTAGTCTCGCATATGTTCTGGTCTTTGCCTCGACTTCCATAATGACGCGGATACCGTTTAACACTCGCCGACAGATTATTTTACACACTTGTTTATTTAAATAGACTCCAAGAATGGAATGTACAATTCAGACACAAACCATCTGTTAGTAGAAAAGTTCAGTTTGGTCAAGCAGCACTCCAAATCACTTCCATTATTCTTTTTCTGTTTTTCCCTCACATACGCTCAAACACTCATTCATTCTCTAGTGGGTCTTTTACAAAGTGACGTAACAATCGTTTGTGTGCTACAGAAAATATCAGTGCTTTCGGACTAAATGAATGAAAGGAAGATTACATAATTCAGTGCTAATTTAACTAAAGTTTCTCCCAAAATCCTACAAGTTCTGGCTCTACATTATGCTTCCAATGTGACTGCATATTGCCACTATGATTAAGCACAACATGGAACCAGTTTCAGAGTGAAGCAGTCACATGATTTCCTCCTTCTCCACAGTAGGTCCATATGATTTGTTATCCAAAATAATAGTTGTATTATTTCTCTAAACAAATTTCAATGTCCCTTAAAAGATCTTTTTTTAATCTAAAGTGTCCTGGAACAAGTACAACCTTCATTTGAGATTGCAAAAAATGTGAGAGTGATAATGAATGACTAAAAATAAGGGTTGCATGTATTTATAATGCTGTTATAAAACTGTATAGGTTTTATAAGAGCATTAAGAGACATTGTAGAAGTCTGGTGACCTCTTGTTTACAGGTTTTGTTTGTTTCCATATTTCAAATATAAAATTACCAGTTCCCAAAAATAGTTAATTCTTATTTAAACATTGCATATCATTAAGTATTCCTATTGCTGTCAGACAAAAAAAGCTAATTGTGTTCATACAAACCTTCAAATCCACATGTGACCTGAGTTTGCTGGTGCAACACTGAGGATTAAAACCTCAATACTAGGTCACTTGAGAGGAATACCCCCCTCAGGAACAATGGCTGAACTTTGGCATGCTGTCAGTGTGGTACAACGCAGAAGGCATTCTGGGTAGTAAAGCTGAAGTCAGAGTTTTCATCTCCTAAACCCACAGGACTCGCTTCTCAGGTCCCGAGGCACTTGGTGCACACTCCACCCGCACATCCACAACCACGCTACAGACCGCGAGTAACATACTCCGATAGCCTTCACTTCACACAGACACTCAGAAGCACGCATGTTGTAGAAACACTTATTGTAGGAGTTTCTGGTGAAGTATACAGTCAGACATCGACCTAAATACATACTGGAGACGGACATGATTTGGCATTCTCCTGTTTAGCATGTGGTGCACTGACAGGAGTGCTCAGGCACTGGTGAAATTGGCCCCAAAGGGCCCTCAGGCAGGCTGCTGGGGGTTGATGTTCATGTGAGGGGGATGACCAAGGAGACCAATTCGTTGCTTCTGCTTCCTCTGCTCGGTCATCTGCACAGGGAAACAAAAAGAGTAGTTTAAAGAAGACTGCAAGATAGCGAACAGGGATGAAAACAATGCAGGATTTTAAATTCACAAATACTGAAGTGTAAAAATGACAAGTTGTGGTTTTAAGGGGGTTAATTTATGAGTTTTAGGGGTGCTGGTAGGTGTGTTTTGTTACCTTTGGACAGAGCCACGCTAGCTGTTTCCCCCCGTTTCCAGTCTTTATGCTAAGCTAAGCTAACTGGCTGTAGCTTCCTATTTACTGCACAGACACAAGTGCATTTCCCAAAATGTCAAACTATTCCTTTAAGACACAGAGTCAATAGTGTGTTCTTTAACAGTTCAATATTTAATTTCACTTTTATTAACCTATTCAAAGGACAGCTTTAATTGCATAATGTGACAAAGTACGGTGCATTTTTTAACTTGTGCATGAACAAACCCATTCAACGAAGAGAAATAACAGCAAAAATAAATTAATAAACTAAACTCACAACTAAACTACTAACAGTTCCATTATGGTGATTGCACAACTGTAATAAGATAAGATAAGATATTCTTTTATTAGTCCCACAGTAGGGAAATTTGCAGTCCAATCCAATCCCCAATAACTCTTCTCATGTTATTGTTCATTTAAATGTGGGTGGCCTTGAGTAATTACAGTACTAGGTTGTCAATAACTTCCCACTGGCTGAAAATAACAGTCTCAGAAAAGCTGTTCGGTTCAAATGGAGTTGAAAGAAATATAAATCATGGGTGTGTATGATTTACTGTCATACCTGCTCCTTGAGCTCCGTCAGCTGTCCAGACAGGTTGGCAACCAGCCTCATGGTTGACTCCAGCTTCTCCTGCAGGTTCCTGATCTCATTTTGCTCCCCCTCTGCATCGCTGCTCACCAGTGACATGGCGCGCATCCGCGGGAACCAGTCCAGGTTGTGCTCCTGTGGTTCGACCGAGCAAAGTCAGTCAGCCGCTGACTTTTCTACATTTACTAGGAGTTAATAAAGCTATATTCTGCCAAGAAAATATTGGTAATTTTAAGAGGAAAGTGCTACTGTTTGGCAATCAAGTGCTTAAATCGGAACTCCAAATGACACCGGTGTCTGTGGTCTGTTTTTCGAAGGAACATGCTTGCATGACCACAGACTGCGCACATACTGAGTGAACTGACCAACAATTCCTTATCATGCTTTGATCAGTTCCAGGATTAGACTGCAACTCGTGGACCAGTTTGTTCGGTCTTCCTGTTTTTCTGCACCAGTCTGCGTGTATCATTAAATGTGCATGACCGGCATGTCTGTCAGTTGAGATTAGAAAAGAGGAACACATTACTGTCCTCAGGTGTGTGAGACGGGCCTGTACATGTTTACAAGTCTGACTCAGTAGCACAACCTGATGAAATCTACTCGATAATAGTTACTGTACCAAAAACGTGACGCCCTATTTCATTCCAGATTGCTGCACCAGACTATAACTCTAACAGCATGGTCTAAGGGCTGATTGTAACCCATTTTAAGAAGAAAAGTAGGCCTGTGCTCGGATGAGGATTTGTGTGTTTTATGGGTGTGTCTGTGCTTTACCTTGATCATCTCGGCCACGTAGCTCTCAGGGCCGGTGTATTCGGTGGAGTCTTTAACTTTTACCAGCACAATAAAGAACAGGTAGTGCCACATGTTGTGCTCCTCTTTGAAGTGCTCCTCAAAGGTCACCGTCTTGTTGTCAAACTTGTCCCGCTCCAGGCCTGTAAAGAGGCAATAACACACATTATGTATGGTACAAAGTTACAGCATGTTTAAGGAAAAGACAGAAGCTAGCCTCTATTCTGCCAGTTTCTGTTTGCAAGAGAGACAGGAGAACATATTACATATAAACTATCCTGTAATATCAACTGGAAAAATGACACTCTCTCGCTCAATACTGGGTTAATAAATGTATCAAAAGTATAATGCTATAAACATTTAAGATGTGCATAACATCCACAATAATGACTCTTTAAGAACATAAAAAACATTGCAACAAAATGGATTAAGAAAATAGACAAGCAGAAGAAACAATATTGGTAATAAATAGCAGAATACAGAAGTTTCAATGCAACTATAAATCAGGGTTCATTAAAAAAATAAGTACATCCGCTCTAAATTATAGGCTAAAGCTCCGGAAAATGAAGCATCACCCATGACAGGCTGTCAGATAAGGGGAGCTCATGAGATGAAACGGCACATTATTTGTTTTGCAGTGCATTGCAGACAAGAGAACACCAGGGACGTATTTGTTTTGGGGATTTCTTTAGTTGGATTTGACAAGCAAATGATATGCTAAATATCTGCTATAGTTCAGAAACTAAGGAGCAGAGTTTGCTCTGAACACAAAAATGCAATTCCATGGAAAAATAAATGGAAAGAATAGTATAATATTATTAACCCCCTGAGACCCACAATAGACCAGTTTTTGTCTTTTTTAGGGGGGTCCAGGGGTCCTTTAGGGGGAGATAGCAGGTCAACAGTAGATGTCACATAGAAGTGGTGTACATCAACTGAAAGCTGGGAACCTGAAGATTAATTTGAGATGCAGCTTAGCACTGTGTGTCAAGTTGTTCTCGTCACAAATCTGTAATAAACACGAATGAATGAATGAATGAATTAATTGAAAAACAAAAAAGTAAAAGAGTATAAGGGCTTAGAACATTATGATAGAAGTATATAATGGTCATTCCCATGCTTTATTATGTCTCATAAGTTAATGCTGCAATTTTGGGGTTGATACCATTTGTTACACAGTTTTGGTGCTAAATTTAACCCTACTTTAACCACTCGAGAATTGATAAAAATGATCAATAATCCCTCCAAAATACCACATTAAGACACCAAGACCTTGAGGAACACCACAGAAAAAATTTGGTATCAAAAACTTTTGACAGTTGGAGATTTCTGCAAGAATTGCATTTTTCTGTGATTGGATGGCGAGCATTTCTGTTGTGTTGACTGCTCAGAAACCCCCTTATTGTCAATCTACCTTGGAAAACAATCCATCCTCTGAATGCTCTAGGTCTTTAGTTTGTGGCTATGTCTGTAAAGGGGAGACTCGTGGGTACCCATAGAACCCATTTTCATTCACATATCTAGAGGTCAGAGGTCAAGGGACCCCTTTGAAAATGGCCATGCCAGTTTTTCCTCACCAAAATTTAGCCTAAATTTGGAGTGTTATTTAGCCTCTTTCCCAACATGCTATATGACATGTTTGTTACTAATATATTCCTTAGGTTTAGTCCTAGTTTCATATGATATAAATACTTCACTCTAGCTCTACATCTGCTACAGTCTCTGAAAGACAGTAAAGCCGGTCGGGATTGCGGGTCTCAGGGGGTTAAAGTCTAGTTGTGTAAAACTGACTACAACCAATTTGATTCAGACATATCATGTTTCAGTTCCAACGAAATCAGTCACCTCGTCGTGGATTGCAACAACTCCAGAGTCTTGCAACACAAATGCAAATTTCAGTCTTGGTTCGCTGCGTTTCTGCCTTTACTAAAAACTTTCTCTCTTTTACAACATTGATTCATCGTCTTCTTTAAACAGAAGTAAAACTCACTGGTTGTTTTTGTCCTTAAAAAGTGCTTAAAACACATGACTGCACTGTATATAAACTATAAAGGGAGCTTCTAGCTGTGCAGTAATGATAGTGGTGTAAACGAGGGATAGAGTACAGCTAGGGATAAAACCTCGGGGGGCTGTCGTTATATTTAGACCCTTGTTATAGGACACCAAAAGAATAAAAACTGAACCAACTGGTGTTGGGAGCAATTCTCATTAATGTTAAATGCAGGATGTTCAGCAATCCATAACATTAGCTATTCATTTGTAATGCCACAACAGAACAAAATCAACCGGTTAACAAGCTCCTCTTTTCCTTTTTCTATACAAGATGGAGAGTGAGGTTGTGAGGTTGATTCCTTGAACATAAAAACCTGCACAGGAAGTTCACGACGTAAATCAATCATTGGCTACAGACCAGAAAGGCCTAAAAAAAAACAATGCAAGATTGAGAGGAAGATCGATGGCTTATAAAACCGAGCTGGAGGATGGAGAGCCACTTAAGCCTGCCGAGGTCGGCTCCTAATCTCTGCATCTCCTGTTCCCTTGTGGTTCTTGTGGAAACCATAGAGACGGCAGCTCCCCCTGTGGCCTGGCCTTCTTTAACATGAGTGAGTCAGAGGAGCTGATGGCTGGCTGGGTGACATAATACTGTTCTCGTTCCATATGCTTACCACTTGTCCTGACTCCCTGACCCAACATACGCACGCACACACATGCTCACATACGGCATGTACTGCTGGGATTACACACATGTACCGCACATGGTCACACACACTCAGCAGCGTGTACTGTTTTTAGGCACTCGCACGTATAATGTGCATATAAGGAAATGCAGATGCAGCTACGCGGAGGGTCAGAGTATGGGTAATAACAAAACATATGGTGTGAAAATTAAGTTTGTGTGAGTGGGTGGGAGAAAATGTCTGCGTGTGAGACAGACATGAATTATGGAGGCGAGCAGAGCAGTGGCAGGAAGCTCTCATGACTCAGCCTTCTTTGGAACGACAGCTAAGTGAAAAAGGGGGGAGGAGGAGAGGATGGGGGACTGAAACAATCTACATGCACCTTAACAGACCAGAAACCACAAGAAATCAGACGCTCTGAGAGGGGAATTTGGGAATTTCACCAAGTGACATGATTGTGGAAGAGTACTAATGACGCACAGTCTTTGAAACAGACAGAGCCTTTCCAACAACAGAGCAGGCTAGCAGGATGCCCTAATGATTAGAGAAGTCATCCGGGCGCTGGAAAGTTAGACGTTTGATTCCCATAACAATATCATTAGGAAAATACTTCAGCACAGACCGCTGAATGCTTGTCAGAAAGAGAGAGAGAGCTGTGCCACATATGATAGAAGCTAGAAGTGACACATAACCAGTAAATATATGTATGTGTGAGGCAGGGTCTGATATTAACTTTTTTTCACTGCCTGCCACTGTGGCAGGCAAGTATTTTTTTGTCTACCACTCAGAACTTCTTTCACAAGATTACATTCGAACACATCATGATAACGATATAATTTACTTTAGCCCAATACTCATTTTACTGAATAGAGCTTGAATGCATCATAATGTAACTCAATGGAACCTCAGTTAACGTTAGCTGTTAGCTACGTTATTTAGCCGAGCAGGACTGTGCTGCCCACCGGCTGCCAACAGCCAACGTTAACTAGCTCTCGTCCTGTCGATTTCAACAAAGGTTTGTTGTTCACGATGTAGCATTATCAGGGTAAAAATAGGATGCGTCCCCTCAGGTTTATTAGCGGCACGCTGTGGAGCATTTTTTCTCTCTCCGCAGTGGCTCTGGTCCCAAACAAACTGAAACATGATCCAGCGTGCGTATGACGTTACGTCATTGTGCATGCATAACTGTCGGAAAGCATCGACATGAGCAATCGATAGTCACGAAGGCATGAGATGCCAAGGAATTGGACAACTAGGAACTGGTTTGGAATGGGGAACCGATTCTTGTTTCCCTGGTAGACGGCCTGACAATTTAGATTTTTTTTTTTAATAACAATTTACCCGCATTTGGCGGGTGACGGGAGCTAATTTCAGACCCTTGTCTAAGGTAATGTGCGATGTTGTCAACTTTAGTCTCACCGCAGATGAAGCAGGTCGTCTTCAGGACTTCTTCTTTCTTCTGTTTTTCACTCCTCAGGTCAGCGAAGGTGTCGATGATGACACCAAAGATGAGGTTGAGGACAATGATGATGACCATGAAGAAGAACAGCAGGTCGTATATCACTCTGGCTGCAAACAGGGGCTCCTGGGAAAGAAACAGGAAACGACAATAACTTCTGTACAGGAAGCGCTCAGAGGTAGTGACTAGAAAATAACAGATCATAGTAATTATTAGGGCTGTCAATCGATTAAAATATTTAATTGCAATTAATCACACATTTCTTTATCTGTTCAAAATGTTCCTTAAAGGGAGATTTGTCAAGTATTTAATACTCTTATCAACATGGGAGTGGACAAATATGCTTGCTTTATGCAAATATATATATATGTACAGTATATATACAGTGGAAATCAATCAACAACACAGAACAATTACAAATATTGCCCAGAAACCCTCACAGGTACTGCATTTAGCATAAAAAATATGCTCAAATCATAACATGGCAAACTCAAGCCCAACAGGCAACAACAGCTGTCAGTGTGTCAGTGTGCTGACTTGACTATGACTTGCCCCAAACTGCATGTGATTATCATAAAGTGGGCATGTCTGTAAAGGGGAGACTCGTGGGTACCCAGAAAACCCATTTTCATTCACATATCCTGAGGTCAGAGGACAAGGGACCTCTTTAATAATGGTCATGGCAGTTTTTCCTCATCAAAATTTAGCATAAGTTTGGAGCGTTATTTAACCTCCTTCGCGACAAGATAGTATAACATGGTTAAAATAATAACAAGAACAATGGATTCCTTAGGATTTCTAGTTTCTAGTTATTATTGTAGTTATTTCTAGTTATGATATCATCTTTTAAAACTGAGCCCCCTACAACCTAAAAATCGCAATTTGCGTTAATGCGTTAAAGAAATTAGTGGCGTTAAAACAAATTTGCGTTAATGCGTTATTATCATGTTAACTTTGACAGCCCTAGTTTTTATTATCTTTATTTGGACAACAGAGTGCGATCGACAGTAAATTTAAGATGAGGTTGCACTGTATCGTGGGGGACTAATGTAGAACGATTGTCCCATTTAAATGTATGACCCAAAGGGCAGGTCAACATATGTTGGGGATGATGTTATGAGTTTAAAACGAGGTTAGCCTTCGTCATCATGGATGTTAATGGAAACACAAGACCACAGGTGAAACCTGCCAGATGCTACAGTAACAGAGACGGCAGAAAGCCGGTCAACCTGATGCAGCCTGTTTCTGTCTGTCTAGATAGGACACAGTTTAAAAAGGCCCTACAAGGAGAAATGTTCATTTTACATCATAGAGCTACAATGGACTTCAACGCCTCCATACTGTGCTGTAAGTTCGACGCACTCATTTTCCATTTTTAGTTAATCCTCTTTATAGTAATGGTCACCAGCCTATGCAGTCACACACAAACGCATATTTAGGACAAGCTTGTTTTGAAGTCACAATGTTCTGAGCCACTTTGCCACCCATGTGATTATATGACTCTATACATGTAGAAGACTTTTTGGCCTAGTTGGATTGTGTTGTGCATATGTGAGGCAGATCACATCCTCTTTTGACATCATTAGCGGTTGAGCCTGAATTCGTTGGAAATCTATCTTGAGGTTTTAATTCTCACACGAGGCGGAGGCAGTGCAGCTGTAAGGAAACATTGTGAAACCTCCATTGCTTGTTTAAAAACAAGTTCAGCACACGGTGGGCTTGCAGCCAGCTCACATGACCCTCGCTGCAGCTGCGGGTGTTACACCCTCTCAGCCCACAAACACACACACACACACACAGTATTGGGAGGGGGGCCTAATCAGAGTTGCATGTACCTCTTTGGAAGGCTTGCGGAGAACATCCCCTACACCCCCTCCACTCCTCAAGCCGTGACTCAGCACAGTGACGATACACATAAGTAGAGAGTCGCACGTCCGCTCCATGTCGCTGTCCTCCTCACTGTCATTCCCTAAATCTGAGGAAGTAGAAAGAAAAGCTTTAATCTGCTCATTCAGAGGCTGTAAAAAGTACAATTTATTTATCTTTAGCAGGTGTGTAATTGTTTACAGACCATCATAAACAATACTGCGGCACCAGAGAACGTCATTTACACTGTAATGCTTTATAAAATGGTATAACCCGATAATCAGGACCACTGGGACCTCTACTTTTTAGTTTATGTAACATCAAAAGCATCAAACTGTGGCTCATAACAAGTATTAAACTAACTCATGTGACCCAAAGAGATTAGGCAGGGACCTTTACATGTAAAATAAAATTAATATCCTGACATACTACATAAAGTACCACTTCAGAAACTGATCATAATGTTTAAGGAAAAGAAAAAAAAGTGAGGTACGATACAATATACTGCAATTTATTTTCATCGTAAGATGTATAAATAATTTTTCTGTATCATCATCATATAGGAAGAGATTGAGGTAGTATGGTTGTAACACTTTTTGTGTCACTTTTATTCAGATATTATGAGGATTTAATGGATTGCATATAAGACACACTCATTTTATGTTCCATTAAAACATCATAAGCATCTCAAGCCACATTCATGATGCATTGAGTACATGGTGGTATATAATATGATTATATTGTGCTTTATAATGCCCATACACACTATTTACTCAAATGCTTTACGCTGAATTCACACCAGAGCAGTGGCAAAGTGCGTCCTGCGGTGAGATGTCATGCAATGTCTATGAACAGCTGCGGCGGCAGCTTCCGAGCTCAGCGAGCTGCCGTTTGATTCTGTGGCCAACAAAAGTTTAACTTTTAGCGGTGAAGTGCGGCCAGGGACGACCCGCAGCCAATCAGTAAAAAGTCCTGTGACTCCTGTTTCATGTTGACCTATGTTACAAAGAATTTCTTCCCGCCTGAAACAAAGGAACACACCTCCCGCACTTCGCCGCTGCCTAGTGTGATTTCGGCGTTATGATAAGAAACAATCCAAGTAGAGTATTAGCTTGTTAGGAAATATTTTCTATGATTATAAATATCTATTAGTAATGTGTGATAGAGTAGGATTTGATAGCCTTGTAGTCACAGTTTAAATAAGGTATCAGCTGCTATTTAAATATCCTTGGCTTAGTTACAGAACTTGATATCTGTTGGAACCTTGTTTACATGTTTCGGTTCACAGCGTGAAGGCGGTGAGTCAAAGCAAAAAGTGTTTTTGTTTAGATGGAATGTGACAACAGCGTTAGTTGAACTTGAGGTAGACAGAAAAACAAACATATCTGAAAGATTGATCAAATTTGATAAAGTTTGTAGGTCACTTTAGAATGATCTCTGACCCAGTGTAATGGTGGACAGATCAAGAGATCATGATCCTCCTAACTGTGTTTATTATTGGCCAAATTATTTTATAGTTTTTATATCTGGGCTGATGGCTGAGGGAATGAAACTGATGCGGTTCAGTTTCTACTGAATTAATTGGGTCACATGTTGATGTCACATGAGGGCCGGTGAGGTCACATGGGAAATTGTTAAGGTCAGATGGCAGTTGATGGAGTCACATGAATGAAAGTGTGAATTAGTGCGAAACTGCGGAACACATGATTATTTCAAGTAGGTTCGTTTGGCTAGTCCAATTCTGAGTCAAATTGATACTTTTGGTTCGTTTTTTATTTAGTCTGGTTTAGTTCCACAGTGCACAAATTAAAGCGGACCAAATAAAAAAATTAAGTTGCTGAGGGGCGTGTACGAAGGAGCGTATTGATCCTTTTCATCTCATGAGCCACTTCTATGCAGGGTATCTCAGACTTTGATATATTAATGTCAAACTTTTTTCACTTGACTCGGCACTGATCTACTGTGCGCACGAATCCCTTCTCCTCCAGTTTACTTCTCTTATCAGAGACTTTATAAACGTCACTATTTTTTGACTTTATTTAGCATATTCTGTCTGTTCTCTTTAGCCCAAATGTCAAGCAAACAGAAGTCCAGGTCAGTCCTCTCTCCCACACAGGTTAACCTGTCATTTACCTGTGTTCATCTCAACAAATGCCCACAGAGGCAGTCTGCGTTTTGGTTCGCTTGGAAACGGTCCGAGACCATCTATCGCAAGCGGTCTTGGACCAGTTGTTTTGGTCAGTACCAGAGTACGATTACTGCGTTCACAACCGCCCAAACCATAAACAACACATACATGAACCCCTTCCCCTTTTCAAATAAACAATCAACTAGTCTAGAAACTTTGATCCAAAGCTTTTTTAAAACCTTGCAACTAAAATGAACCACATTATAAACAGAGCTTGTTGTTACCACTTAGATTTTGATTCATGACAAGAAATTCAAACAAGAACACAGAACATTCAAATGTTATTTATAGATTTTAATGATTGAAATATTTAGCTTAAGACACATTTCTCAAGCTAAACACATAGAAAACCCAGTGTTGAAGTATACATTACCTTCCTGTGGGGCTTCTGTGGTGCAGTTCTCATCAGTCCCTCCCTGACACATTCCTGCAGACAGAAACTCACTGGCCAGACTGGCTCCATTTTCTAGAAAGCAGGAAGGGACAGTGCATACTTTTTCTTGTCTTTTCAAAATAAAAAAAACTACAATCTGTAATCTTTAAGGCTGGTTGTAAAGATGATAAATGACAGGAGTCTGTCCTCACTCAGAGTCGTGTTGGGGATGCGATCCACCTCCAGGATGAAGTCGTCTTTGAAGAAAATGTAGCCAACGATGGAGAACAGGTAGACCAGGATGAGTGCCAGCACAGCGGTGAGCACGATGGAGCGGCCATTACGAGTCACACTCTTGATTACATTCAGCAAGGTCTCTTCTCTGTACACCAGGTCGAACAGCTACAAAGGCAAAGCACACGCTATGAAACAAAAGGCTAAACATGTGGCAATAGATTCACTGTCAAGTCTCTCAGAAGGCAAAATCTGAAATAGTAAACATGTAGTGCATTAATTTAGGTCACATACTGCCATCTTCTACATACAGTGAGACCAGTATTTGTTACAAGGAGAACGTGAGGTTACACAAGAATGCACAGCTGGCAAGAAACAAGTGTGTTGGATTAGATTTACTAGCATCTTGTGGCTTTTATACTTTTTTCTCTTGAGTTCAACTTCAGTTTCCTCTGTGACATGAATTGCACAAGTTTTTTGCATCATGTTATTTAAGAAATATGGAAATGTGTTGCGCTGCATCTGCAGAGGAGCTGTTTGGGCCTGTGTGAATGGAAAACATTCCCAAATACTGGCATATTCAGTCGGACACGTTATAAAGTAGACCTGAGGCACTTAACAACCCAACAACAAGAACAAAAATAACAACAGAAACGCCATTACAGCACCAAATAGGGCAAATTCTTGTTTGCAAGTGGGCTATGTCCTTGAGTGCACCATGATGGAAAGCTAAGGCTACATTCAGAAAGAGAAGTAATATGGTTTTACTCAAAACCGGCTGCTCTTCACCCCTTCTGAGTTGGTTTGTGTATGTGGGTAAAAACATGCATTCTTAGTACGTGTGTATTCACAGAGTGCGTGTGTTTCTCTTACCAGCAAACTGTAGAAAAAGACGTGGACAAACACCCCCAGAGAGCAGATGATGAGGTAAAGGAGGTGGTAGAGGAACTCAAAGTCCAACACCATGGCTTTGTAGCCCCGCGTGAAGGTCCCTCGGTTCCCCACGAAACTTATTAGGAAGATGATTTTATTGCACACCTGGAAGATAAATAAAAGCCGACTGCACTTACATAATAGTAATTACAATAAAGGATCATAAACCATTAATCATTTCAATATTGAAAAGTCAACATGGCCTTGGCTGAGGGCTCTGGGGCAGACACGGAAAACGTCGTACCATGGTGGGTGTGGCCCTACATGAAGCTAAATGAGGACACGTTGAGTGTGTTTACATGCACATAAGTAGACGGTTATTGTTGGCTTTCTGTTGATTTCTTAAAACGTCATGTAAATGAGACACGAGGGAAAAGGGGATTAACAGTAACCCGGTTATCACGGCTTTTGTAGATACATGCCGGAGAAACCTGACTTCTTGGTCATGTATACGCTTAACCGGGTTTTTTGCAAGAGTACATGTGCATGATAAAGACTTGGGGAAGGGAGAGTATCACTGTGACAGCAGTGGGGAGGGATGAAAAGAAAGGTCATCAGCAGTGCATCCTTTTAATAATGAAGTCTGACTTAGAATTAAACTGACACTGCAAAGAAAAACTACAACACTTGGTTAAAAAATGTCAAAAACACAATCAGGGAGACATTTGACTACTGACCAGCTGCATGTAAACTAGACTTTCAGTCCATGGAAACGTGTACTCTGATCTCCTGCATTAACCTGATCTCTCTCAATAACCCGGTTTCTTGTGTACATGTAAACGTAGCGACTGAGGGGAGAGATGATAGAGTTGTCTGCAAGACTTTATTTTGTGTATGTGTGTGTATGTGTTTAAGAGCACATCTAGGAAGTCTGTAGCGGGTGCAAGGGTGGTGGTGTCACACTCTCTAGGGTCCAGTGACGCACTTCACACCCCCATAGCGCAGCCAGGCGCTGCCAAGGACAACTGTAGGACTAGGGGGCGACACCACAGGCAGACGGGGCACCGGCCTGCCAAGTGGGCATGAGTGAGAGTGAGAGTTGAAATAAGAACTGGAACTAGTGCGGTGGGGGTTTCACAATATGTGAAAGTACATAGAGCGGTGCGTGTGCATGGGAAAATAGAAATGATATGTTTTTTGCATTTCTCTGGGGAAAATGACCAACAAACCACACAAACACACACTCTCACACACAGAGGAGCAAGAAACGTTTAAAAGGGTTCCCCCAAAACAAAGGAAAAACAAGTTACTTGCCTTTAGTGGCCATGCAGATAGTTTTGACTTCATTCCAGATTTTGAGATATTCTATTATTTTTGCCTCTACCCCAATACAATGGAGGTAAATAAATCTATTTAAAGGTCTTCACACACTGTCAGCAGTTTTCATAGGGACTAGCTCCTCTGTAGAAACTGTCCATAACTTAGTTTTTGGAGTATCCAGGGATATTGTTTCTGGAAAAACACTAGGGCTGCAACTAAGATTAATCTGCAGATTATTTCTCGAAGAGAAAAAATTACTCAAACCGATTAATCAATTATCCAAATTGTTGGTGATTAATTTTTTTTTTTTTTTTTTTAAGATAATTTTTTGGGCTTTTTTATGCTTTTATTGGTAGTGAGAGAGACAGTTATGTAAGGGGGAGAGAGAGAGGATGACATGCAGCAAAGGGCCACAGGTCGGATTCGAACCCACACTCGTTAGTTGACAACTAATCGATTAATCGTTGCAGCTCTAAAAAAACACTTTAGATGCTTTGAGCACCACAAACAAAAATCTAGGGCTGCAACATACAATTCTTATCATTGTCAATTAATTAATTGATTTTCTCAATTACTTGTTGAGTCCATGAAATGTCAAAAAATAGGAAGAACAGGCTCATCACAATTTCTCAGAGCCAACTGTGACATCTTCAAGTTGCTTGCACCAACAATCCAAAAAATATTTAGTTGACAATGATATAACAAAATAGAAACGCACCAAATCCTCACACTTCAAAATTTGTCATTTTTTCTTGAAAAATGACTGAAATTATTAATCGATTATGAAAATAATTGACAATTAAGTTTCTTTGGATCCATTAATCTACAAAATTCCACTGTATTGTGGTGGCAACGCAAATTTCAGAGACAGTTATCTCAAAAGCTGGGCAATTAAAACCAAAACTAACTGCATGACTGGATACCACCACTGCAGACTACTCACATTGAAGGCACCCAGGAGGAAGAGGGTGGGCTCCAGGCCAACAGAGAAGATGAGCCGGAGGATGGTGATAATGACGAGGGCTCGGATGCCCAGCGGTTGGGGCATGATGATAACAATGGCCAATGTTGCCAAGACTCCCATCCACAGCAGCGCAGACAGGTGGGGATCCAGCATACCTGCGGAAAACATTAATGTACGTATTAGTGCTCATGGAAGCTTTAAAAGAAATGTGCTAAAATTGCTGTATTTGAACTCCCTGTTACATAGTGAATTTGCCATATTAATGCATCATGTTGCGAGGATGACAACGCAGTTTGCAGCTTAAACGAGGCCATGTTCGGATCAGCAGATCTTTAACTGGCTTCTACTAAGTTCTGCCTCTCAGGCAGGCCTCGGGCCTTCATTAGTGAGACTGAACTCAAAGAGAGCCAGTTACATAACACCCAAAAGTATATGACACACTTTTTTGTGTATGTGTGTGTGTGCTTTAAGCTTTGCTGAGAGCCTACCTGATGCTTCCCTTGATCCCGGGGTAAATCCAGGATTAGTGTCCTAGTCAGGGGTTTCATGTGGCAACATATCACTCAGGCTAAAACCCTCGACCAAGTTTGATCAGCCTAAAAACAAGGCCACACCCAACCTGATGCCTGTTACTGACCCCCCCTTTCTTTCTTAAAACACGGGGCTGACGTGTGCAAGTGTGTATGTTTGTAAGCAACTGGTCACAGATCGACCTAAAAGGAAATATAGATGAATGTGTCGATGACATAAGGTAGAAAAAGATCAAAAGAGAACGACAAAAAAAGGAAAATGGGGCAGAACTGCAAGGATTCAAATGAACACAGAGAGAAAGGGAGCTGTAGTGAATGAGAAAGCAGAAGAGGAGTACTGCGGGCAAGGCAGTCTTCCTCTCCTCCCACCTTGCCTCCCTCTGTCTCCTTCCCTTCCTCTAGATTTCTCTCCCTCCCAATCCCTGCGGAGATCACATGACAGGTGCCACTTACATAACAGCCATCTCTAAAAATACCTCGGCTGAAAGATTCATGAGGAGCGAGCAGGGAGCAGCTCCAGTGATGTGGCAGACTTAAACAGGGGCGCTTACGTGCGCTCACAATCTCTGTAGCTACCTTGCACTTTGGGTTTTTATGTGCAGGCGGAGGATTGTGCGCAAACATCTGTAAAATCAACAGTTGAGAAGGCGGCGAGCATGCACCGTCAGCGTGTGAGCATGTGTCGGGGTTGAGTGTGGGGTGCTAACCAAAGCTATTCATCAAAAAGGCAGTCAGTCATGCATGCAGGCAGAACATACTGACCTAGATCTCCTGCTCTTACAACCCTCATTCTAAAGCCCCAAGCAAAGCAGGGAGGAGAGCAGAGCACTGTGAGTGTGTGAGAGAGAGAAGGACGGGGCCCAAAGCCATAAAAGTGCCTGTTAAAGCAGGCCAAAGGTATGCTGGAGTCTCACGTGATGATCTTGCACAGAGAAAGAGTTCCAGTGAAGAAGAGAGTCAGACCTGACTCATGCTGAGCACTCAGTGTTTTACAGTAACTACAAACAAAAAGGAATTTTTGTTTTGTCACAAAGTTAAACTAACTCTGTAAAAAGACATATGCGTACTTGTTCATTGGCACATTTTGAAATCTTTATTATTTTTCGAGGGTGTAAAATAACTTGTATGAAATGTGTGGAGAAATCGGTTGTCGAAATATAACAGCCGCGACAGCGACACTGGTATTGTTTTCACCTTGTGAGTCTGTGTGTGTGTCATCATGGCAAAATATGGTCCTGGAGACACTGTAGTGAGAACTACCACAGAAGCAGTTTTGAGTACTTTGCCAGATGTTTATATTTCTGTCTGTTTGTGGACAGATTTTGTCAATACGATAGCGACACAACTGTGTAAGATGCAGTCACAAAACTTTATAGATGTGTAGTTGAGATCAAAATTAAGGCTAGTTCCAAGATGGGCAAAGTACGAGCAAGGGCGGCGAAGGGGCCATTGCCCCCCCACTTTATGCCCCTGTTCTGATTTAGTGTCATGAAACTTAACAGGTGTGTAATTGAGATCAAAATGAAGGCAGAGTTTGAAGATGGGTGTGGTCCGAGCAAGGGCCAAGCCCCCAGGAAGAGCACCGGGCTTTGAAGCAAATTTTTGTAGTGGCCAAACGGTGGAATTACAACTTCCGTGTCTGTCATGTGATGTCATGTGGGCCCCAAAAAGACCTTTTCCCATAGACTTACATTGGGAAAGAGATGTCTGTAACTCAGATGATAATTTTTTTGGAGGTAAATCAACTTCCCAGTATGAACACTTGAATAGCCCTTATTTAAATCATTAGGTCCTAAAAGTTGTAAAATGCACTCATAGCAGAATCCAGAGTTATTTCCCTTCCTCTGTTCATATGAATGAGACCCAGACCAAGGCTGGGAGGCGGAGTTAAAGGAAACACTACTGCGCCTGCTCTATGGGCCCAATGGATGCGGAAGATCGCCAGATGATCCGGGTACTTTATCTCTCGGCAGTCGAGCCATTTTGGCTTCATGTGCCACTGAGCAACTCTCATAGGAATGAACTGGAGCCCGCTTCCAACTCTATCCAGTTCTCTTTATACATCCATGGTAAGGGCGCCGGAAGTAGGGGGGGTAGTGAGTGGGGAAGGGGCCATTAGCCCGCCCAGTTAACACCCCTGGTCTGATTTTGGCGTTGCAGCTGGTGTGATCCCATCGCAAGCTGATCTCTAGTAATATTTGTGCAAATGTGCAAACTTTGTCATATTGATCACAACACATTAATCTTTATATGAATCCCAGTAGCCTGGAACAGATTCAAATGAAACCACTGACGGGATAGACAAATATCACGAGGAGGATTTGGCAGCTGAATAGTTTGCTTTGTTTGAAGTATAAAACATGGTGTATGACTTTTCTTGATCACCTGATATGTCGTGCAGGACTTTGTTCTACCTGAGCCAATGTAAGCTTTGTTTATGGGACTTTAAATGACACAGGGCGCTCCTGTGTTGATTGTGAGTACTGGAAGTCAAATATGAGCTTAGGCTTTGAGACCATGGGTTGAGTTGAGGTGAGTCTGTGTGTGTGTGTGTGGTGTGTGTGTGTGTGTGTGTGTGTGTGTGTGTGTGTGTGTGTGTGTCTTAAACAAAGGTAGAGGGCTTCTCAAGTCCTGCTCCTAATTCTGGTCATCTTATTAGAAGTGAGCTGATTAGAACATTGTTTTGAAAGGAGATCAGTGGGTCGTTGCTGAGGCTGGACTCAGAGTCTATCTCTGTGGGAGGCTGCACCATGTGACATGCCTGTCCAGATAGCTTCTTACATCAGGGTGTGATGCAAATGTTAAAGAGAAGGTTGAAAATCCCAAATAGAGAACTGGGTACAAGCTAAAACGGGTTACATAATATGGCACTTCTTCTTAATCTCTGCATGTATATTGAGGCTTCATTGCTTGCTGTTGAAATTAGTGCTACAAATTCAATATAGCACATCGTTGTAGGAGATCCCCTCTATCTGTTCGTTTCACATCTTTTCAATGAACCATGTCAGTGCAGGCTGTAAAATACAATAGTCTGTTTATAGCAAAAAGAAAAACATATCAGCAAGCCCCTGTTCTTCCTGTTTTACATTGTTGAGCGCATAACCTTTGTTCGACCCTGGTTTCAAGAGAAGTCTGAATGCAACAACAATGCAATACATTGCCTCATAGATGCTGCATCAATACAACATCAACATGCATGAGAGAATTCCCGACAGAAACAGTAAATGTTTCATATGCATGAAAGAGGACCAGCACTAAGCTGATATCTACTTCACAGTAAAAAGCATACAAATTATTAAATTTAGCTACTGGAAACGTGAAGTGAGATCTTACAGTAATATCAGTGGCAGGATGTGAGCAGGGTCAGGGCTCAGTTTTAAAAAGCCTGTTCTCACACTCGGGTGTCTTCTGATATGCGACTGACCTGCATGTACCCCTTCCAGTGGGTAGAAGAAGCAGACCAGCAGGTTCATGAGCACAGCCAGGTTGAAGGACACGTTGCTCCACACCGACATGTTTCTGGAGCACCAGTACAGCACTGGTTGGGCTGAAGAGGACAGTGACACAGTGAGACATTAGACATATTTTTTTTTTCAAATTTGACATCACATACAATGTGATTAAGGAAGATTTTGAATATATAAAGAGAGAAAAATTGTGAAAATAGTTAGTAAATTCCGATATCCCAAGGTCATCAAATTGCTTGTTTTGTCCGACCAACAGTTCAAAAGCCAAAGATATTAAAATAAAATGATATAACACACAGAAAAGCAGCAAATCCACACATTTAAGAAGCTAGGACCAATATTTGGGACTTTCAATAAATAATGATGAAAAAATAATGACTGAAACCATAAATAGATGATCAAAAATTGAATTGACTAATTGTTTCAGCACTAAATTCATCACATTATCATATGTGGGAACAAGCAGTAGGTTTAATTTGAGAGTAAGAACTTCATAAAGAAAATAAAGTTATGTAAAGTAAAGAGTGTTGTACTTTGACAAAAATGACAGTAAATCGTAGACATAACTTTAAACAACCAACATTGTTAATATATGTTGAAATGTTGATACTGAAAAAGTTTAAAAAGGTAAAAATTAAGAAAACGACTCTAAAACATGCCACTTTCACCTTTGACACACATCCTGAAAGAAGAATTATGAAAATAGTTTGTAAATTCAGAGATCCCAGGGTCATCAGATTGCTTGTTTTGTTTGACCAACAGTCCAAAAGCCAATGATATTCAATAAAGGTGATATAAAACACAGCAAATCCTCACATTTTAGAAGCTAGGACCAATATTTGGGACTTAAACCATAAATCGATGATCAAAAATGCAATGGGCTAATTGTTTCAGCAATAAATTGATCATCACATAGGAAGAAGTAGGGAGAATTTGAGAGTAAGAACTTGTGAAAATTGAGCATAAAACAGCCAATATTGTTAATGTATTTTATAATGTTGATGCCGAAAAAATAAAGTTTAAAAATGTCACAATGAATAAAAAGACTCTTTGACCTTTGACAAACATCCTGCCTTTTAATAGATTATTTTCTGTCCTCTGTTGTTAGTGGAAAAGAGAAACAGATGCAGGGACTTTTTTCTCTGTCCATCCCCTCTTCTGAGTGAGAGACAAAATATGGCTCTGTGTGGGCATGCAGTCTTGTACGTGGATTAGAAATGTGACTGAGTGTGGGTGCGGGTCTCTCTGTGTGTGTGTGTGTATGTTTGTGTGTGTGTGCGCCATCACGCTCTCAGTTGTGATTCATAAGGTTACTGTACAAATGTTTCACGGCTCAAAGAATGTGGAAAGCCCCTGTCTGCTTTTAGACAGTGGAAATATGCACACACATAACACGAGCACACACAGGATGACATTGTTAGCCCTGCTGTCGAGTTGGGGATACGCATGCATTTTCCATACCCGCTTATCCTGTTCAGGCTGGCAGGGATTAGAGGTCTATCCCAGCATGCATTGGGCAAGAGGCGGGGTACACCCTGGACATGTCGGCAGTCTGTCACTGGGACACGTAGTCACACAACCACAATCACACCTATGGTTAATTTGGAGTTTCACGATTTACCTGTAACCTGCATGTCTTTGACTGTGGCAGGAAACACACACACGGGCAAAACGTGTAAACTCCGCACAGAAAAGGCAGACAGGTTCGGAGCTGAGAGGCAACAGTGAGCAAATCATTGAGCCACCATGCCGCAACCAAGGAGAGATGACTTAAAGCAAACCAAACCTGCAATCATGAGTAATCAATCATACAACTTCCTCTCTGGCACTGTTGTTACCTACTCTCATTGTTTTTACTTATCTGCTACTTTGGTAATGTATTTTATTGTATTGTATCGTATTGTGTTGTACTGTGCTGTACTGTAGTGCTTGCTGACGCATTGCATTGACAATATTTCCAATTTGTAATAACCTGCCCAGGGACTACAGATGAAAATGAGCTCTTTAGCTAACTTTGGCACATTTACATTGAGGTAGAAACTGAAATTTTGATTAATGTGCACTGTCCTTGGTAAATAATTAAATACATTTTTAAAAAAGTAGCATTAAGTCAATTTCTGGGGGGAAAAAAGGCAGTGAAGTTGTGCACAATATCTGTTCAGCATCAGACGAGTCTTAAAATAAACTAAAATAAATAAATTTTCCTATTAAGATAATTGTCAATTGTATCTCTTTTCTGAAGCATTATAGTGGTGAAACAATAACACAACTGATCCATTAGATTAGCCAATGAACAGAAAATTAAATCAGCGACACTTTCGATAATGGACCAATTGTTTGAATAATTTATCAAGAAAAAATGCATTTGCGTCCACCTTCTAAAATGTGAGGATTTGCTGGTTTTAACAGTTTTATATATTTAGTTTTATATAGTTCTAAATACGATATTATTGGGTTCGGTTTTGTTGGTCAAACTGAAGGAGAAATCTGAAGACGTCACACTGGATTTTTTTGATGGGTTTCCGATCACTATTTTCTGATATACGTATATGAACATTATTAATTTATTCATGTGTATCCCATATGTCAGGGGGGAGCATTGGAGCGTTATTGCACTTCTCAACAAATCCTGTGCTTCTACCTACAGAAGAAGAGTCTATTCAGACAAATTCACGTACAAAGGGGGTTCAGTATCATCTGACACAACTGACCACTACATGCACCACATACATTGCATCTTAAACCCCCCACCTCTGAGTTTCTTCTGCCAGTTCATCTCGTTGAAGAGGTCCTCCGCTCGCAGGAAGAAGTCGTTGATCTTGCTGCCCTGCTCATCTCTCTCCGTGGTGTAGTAGACTCGCAGCTTTGACTCGGAGGTCAGGAACTCACAGATGTTGGGCACGGGGAACACGATCTCCTCCATGGTGCGGTCCTGGCGCACAATCTGAACACAGAGACACACCGTCACCGTTGGCCTCTGTACGTCCACATTCATTGTATATTTGCAGAGAAACGGTCACAAAATATACATTTAGTTTCGTGAAATTCTACTAAAGAGGGCTTCAACTCGTGACAAGGGTTGTGTGTTATGACCTCTATCTGAGCAGTGTGGTTGGCGTAGAACTCCAAGGCCTCGTCTCCCTCTCCATTGGCCCCTCCTGGCTTTAACATCATGCACAGCTCCTTATTATGACGCGCCAACTGTACGGAGGACACAGCCAAGAAGAGAGCTTCTCACAAAAAAAACAACAACACATGGATAACGTGCGTCTCATCACATTCCTGCACAAATATTTTTTTTAATAATTGTATAATATTGTGTGTCATGCTATGCCTTTCAGCGTGTGATTTAAAAAAACAAATAACATGTTGCAGAGATGAACAGCAGACCTGGTGAGCTAAAATGTAGATGTTGTGTCCAACATTTCGGGGGGAAGCGGCATCGTGTTCCTCTTCTTCCCCGTTATCCTCCTCCTCCTTTGTGTCCTCAAACTCTACCTCTCCCTGCAGATAGGCCTTCTTTATCACCTCCACCTGCACAGAAACACACATAACTCCTGCTCTGTGATACCAAACAGCCAAGGCAATAGCTCAGTTTTGAGATGTGAAAAGCAACTGAGAAAAAAAAAAACATCACATCTCCTCACCAGCTCTTTAGGCCTCATGTTGTACAGGATCCTCTCTGCGTTCTCACTGTCATGGCGGCTCTCCATGATGGCGAGCAGCAGCTTGGATGCATTGTTCTGAGAGTGAAAAAAAGAGGAGAAAGCAGGCAAAGTGAGATCCAAGATAAGAACTTTAAGCTCAACATCCAAGGAAAACAGACAGAAACCCTGGTGGGCTAGGAAAATGCACTCTGCAGCTGTTTGTCTTGGCAGGCGAGCACAAAAGCTAGTTGAGCTCAGAAGAATGAATGTCCACCTCTTATACTTGTAGTGTGTTAGTGATATTCCATCCTGCTGTGAAAGGAAACTACTGCACAGTCTTTTTTTCTCATTTTTGGCCCAAGACTCAAACCCAGAGTTAACCCATTCCCCTGTTTCAAACAAAGATATAGATCCTTCCTCCACTTCACTTAAAACCAACTCACCTTGAGCTCCAACACCAGGTCCATCCGCTTTTTCCCAAGTGGGTTGATGTCATTAAGGATCAGGGCGATTATGATATCAATTCCATTGGACTCATGTGTGGCAATGCAATTCTGGAGGAAATAAAAAAAAAAAAAACATTTGTGAAAAAGCTAGATAGTGCCTTGTCCAGACCCAGATCTCCCCTCTGACGTAGTCTCTCTATGTACCTGGTTTTCATGGCAGGGGCCTTGGCAGTACTCTGTGAGACTCTCCAGAGTTTGGTTGATGAGGGCAACGTTCTTCTCGTTGATGTACAGTCCCAGTAGGCCGAGACCTCCTGTGGTGCTGCCGCAGATACAGTCCAAGAACTGCAGAGTCTCGCACACGAGGTTGTAGTTGTTCTTGTTGTTTTGACAGCGAAGGAAGTTCTGAGGAGATAAAAGTTGAGGTTTGTGTGACAGTTTGTGATAGGTCTGTATGGACTGCACTGGGTACAAACCAATAATAAACCAATCAAAACTAATAGAAAAACAAAACAGTAAATAGTTTAGCTACAAACGAAAATTCTGCAAATTAACAACTCACTCCTCTGTCAGTCAGAGCTCAGTGGAAGTTTTAACAAGACTAAAGACAGAGCGAGTTAGAGCGAGAGCACCCATACATGCCACTGTGCCAGCAGTCACTGGCCACAAAACGTATCCTTTGCAGACTGGTGTGCTGTAGATCTTTCCAGTAGGAACACAACTTTTTACATTCTAAACAAAGCAATGTGGGTGCTGAAAAATGAGAAGAGATAATGAGGTTCCACTTTTAGACCCATACTAGAACTATTTCTGCAAAATACAAAAGAGGCTAAATTACGACGAAGTATTAGGGAGTGTTGAAAAAATCAGAGATTTCGAGAAAAAAGTTGTAATATTACTAGAAAAAAGTCAGAACTTTACGAGAAAAAAAAGTAATTTCCTCTTTCACAAAAGATGCAATTTCCCCCAGGTCCGTGTGGTTCTTTCTTCACAATAAATGCAGCTTCTTGCACAATTTTTTCAAGGTCCTGATATGATAATGTGGTGCTGATGTGCAAGAATTTTGTTATTTGTGGAAATAACAAAATATAATATATATATATATATATATACATATACACACAGTATATACTGTATACATATAAAATAATAACTTTATTCTCATAATAGTATGACCTTTTTTTCGTAAACCTATGACCTTTTTTTCGTAAACCTATGACTTTATTCTCGTAATCTCAGATCTATTTATTTTTCCTCAATGTGGCCCTAATACTCCGTCGTACTAAATTGCTCTGTCTTCATAAAAACTTAAGTATAGATCTCAGTTACACAGGAGCGAGCAGTTAATGAATAATTCATTTTTAGGTGAACCACTTCTTTCAGAGAAGTCCAATTCTGAATGGAAGTCATTGAGAGGATTGTTATTTCAATATTTACTGCCATTACATTAACGTTGTCAATAAGATATTCATCTTTTTCTTTTTTTTTTTAAAAGAGCTCAAGAGCCCAAGAGTTGAACCACAAATGACCATCTGAGTCAGGACATACTGTGTAATACAAGAGGAAACCATATTTGAAGAAATTAAAAGCACAATTATTTTAAAGATAGGGTCGACGATGTTGGAAAGCTAGCATAATTTGAAAGTAGCATCGCCTCAGGAGCTCCATCTAAGCCCACCGCCTCCCCTCGGGGCTCCTTTCAAGGCAACGCCCCCCACACACATGCACGAGCACCGCCACATCGTAACTACTTCACAGACA
>CAKAKR010041758.1:0-18549 GCA_916700685.1 Adelosebastes latens
CACAGTAAACATGTGCTTAATGTTTTGTTAAACAAAACCACTTGTTTAGGATTAGGCAACAAAACCACTTAGTTAGGTTTAGGAAAAGACAACTTAGTTGGGCTTAAAATTAAAGTTGATAAGTGGTTACAATTTGTACAGGGTTTTTAATTAAATGAATCAAAATCTTAACGAGTCTCTCTCACATGTCGTGTCCACAGCTTCGGACACGGTCTGTCCAGAGGCCGTCCCAGTTCGGTGGATCGCCCTGCAGCGTGGAGCTGAAAGATGAGAGAGCCTGTCACCCTTCCACAGAGTGCATGTTAGCACCCATCGACTGCAGAGACGACTTTAAGTGTGATAATGGTAAGTAGGGTTTTTACATCACTGATGTGTCACAGAATAAAAGAAAAAGGGTCACATGCAATCCTCGAAATGTAGTGTCGTTTTCATTTATACATTTTTTTTTATTTTCCCAGCTGATTGAGGGAATCAAATTTACATTTTTTCAGTTGCAGGCCCACTTGTTTGATCTCTGATCTGCTGTCACAACACACACACACACAGATAAAGACACATACCAACATTTTATCTTCTATAAAACATCCTTTCTGCTGCAGGACGCTGCATCAACTCAACGTTAACGTGCAACAGACAGAACGACTGTGTAGATAACTCTGATGAGAGGGACTGTGGCGACTTAAAAATTGTGTGTCCAGCGGAGAAGAGAGTGGCTCCCGGGGCTGACCTGGTGGGAAATGGGTAAGCTAAAGGTCATAAGGTCACTGCTGAGTTTTTTTTAACATTCCTCCCTGCTGTGTTCATAAATTAGCCTACATTCCTTTCTGTCAGCTGCTGCTAATGTTCCTCCTCTTAAAAACACAGAATGCGTCTTGCACTGTTGCATTGAATTTGATGTTTGAACTTTTGACATTTGGAGATTTCTGCAAGAACTGCATTTTTCGGCAATTGGATGGCCAATACTTCTGTTCTGGAAACTGCTTTATTGTCAATCTATGAAGAGACCCCTTGGAAATGACCATGCCAGTTTTTCCTCGCCAAACGTGGAGCGTTATTTAGTCTCCTTCCCGACAAGCTAGCATGACATAGCATGTTACCAATAGATTCCTTCGAAATGACAGTAACAGAAATTATAAAATAGTAAATTCTGAACAGTAAACATCACTGAATTTAAATCATATACTAACTAAACTTAAAATAAACTTAAACATAAGTATATATTAAATGCTGCCAAGAAAACATTTACAGTTCCAGTTTACTGCTCTGAAATTTCTTTTTACGAATCAGTAATAACTGATATCGGCCAATATTATCGGTCTGCTGATGTATTGTCGGGCTTTAGTGCTTAATGTACAAGATGAGATTTGACTTTCCCTGATTTGTGTTTGTAGGTTTGATGCTCTAGCAGAGGAGCCGAGGGGAGCGGTACTGGACAACATGTTTATGGGAGGAAGTTGCATCATCAGGAGGCCTCCGACCACGATGCTCTACCACCGCATCCCTCACAACTTTCAGAGCTTTGACATTAAGGTAGTGTTATTATTTGTAATAATTAATTGTACAGCCCTTCAATAAAGCTAGCCTGGATTCAGACCTCTGAGACACCACCCACATCTCAGATTTGTTCAGTGATTCAAAATAAGTCTTGTGTGTGTTGTGCTCGCTGACTGCTATTTCCGCGTTTGGAGAAAAAACTGACCAATCGGAGCTTTGTAGGCACGATTAAAAATGGGGATGTCATCTTCCTGCGGCAAGAACCAGAAAAATTTCAAATCTGATATCTGACTAACAGATGTGCATGTGGTTGTAAGGTTGGAGAGGTACAGGACTTCAGCATCGAGCCTCAGCCGCTGCACACCGAGTCCATCAACGTGAAGAGGTCCGGGTCGTCTGAAAGCAGCCAACAAGATCGAAACGCCAATTCCTTTTTGTTCTTTTGGTTCAGTGGGAGATCTATGACGCAAACCAGCTCTAACAAGGAAGCTTTCGAAGCTTCGAAGAAAAAGGTGAGTGACTCAAACATATGTGAATGTTTCTATTCATAAGCACACACGTTGTTGGTTGCAGCTATACTCTCCTTCTTCATCTTTATCATTTCCTATCTTTCCTTCCGTAGGACTCCAAGTTTATCCGGGTGCACCAGGTTCTGCCTGTATCCACGTTCAAGGTGAGGGACCCGGGGGAACTCGTCCTGTCGCAGCCTTTCCTCCAGTTCCTTCACGCTCTTCCTCTCGAGTACAACTACCCCCTCTACAGGGACATCTTCCAGCGCTTCGGAACGCACTACTACAGCTCTGGGAAGCTGGGAGGCCACTATGACCTGTTGTACCAGTACAGCCGAGAGGAGCTCACCAGTTCAGGTACAACGGCACAGTCGGGTGGTCAAAATTCAGAATGACACCCTGGGCTGCAGTGGTAACCAGTGGGCAACCTCCGGGTCTGAGAAGTGAAGCCAATGCGGAAGTGACTTAAACTTCTTTCTAGCAGCCAGCAGGGGGCGACTTCTCTGGTTGCAAAAAGACGTCTGATTGTATAGAAGTCTATGAGAAAATGAGCCTACTTCTCACTTGATTTATTACCTCAGTAAACATTGTAAACATGAGTTTATGATCTCAATCACTAGTTTCAAGTCTTCTTCAGTACAGCAAGATACCACCCATAAAGTGCTATATAATGTTTTGTTGTCAGTTCCTTCTGCGTCATGTTGCTTTACACTCTCCAACAGGTGAAACAGAAGAGCAAACCATAGACTGCCTGGGCCGAGAGACCACATGGACCGTCATCCTCTACACCGAACACAGCCGTGTAACCCGATGCTCCAACAACAAGATGACTGAGAAATATCAAGGTTTCTTCCAAAATCTGCCAACCTTCTTTATTCCCAACTGTACAGTTCACTGACAGTGAAAACACTGATCTTATTCTCACCGTGCTCTTTCCTTTATTCATTCCTTAAATCTTCGATCCAGGCTCGTACATCCAGGCAGCAGAGAAGTCCTTCTCCATGGTGAGAGGAGGTCGAGCCAGAGAGGCAGCAGCTCTGGCCTGGGAGAGGCAGGGCGCCACTCCGGACCAAACATCCTACAAGAACTGGGCCAAGTCTGTTCTCGACAACCCTGCCGTGGTCGAATACAAGGTTAAATGAAACACCACTGAAATGTCTTCAATCACGCAGAAAAATTCCCCAAAAAAATCTACAAAAAGCTGATCCTGTATGTGTGTGTGTTTGTCCAGCTGCTTCCCATCATAGACCTGGTTCGGGGGATCCCATGTGCTGCCACGAAGAGGAGACACCTGAGGAAGGCCCTGCTGCAGTA
The DNA here is from genome assembly GCA_916700685.1 of Adelosebastes latens. NCBI lineage: Eukaryota > Metazoa > Chordata > Actinopteri > Perciformes > Sebastidae > Adelosebastes > Adelosebastes latens. The sequence continues at coordinate 3,318 of CAKAKR010041758.1, forward strand.
CCTGGAGGAGTTTGATACCTGCAAGTGCTCTCCTTGCCCCAACAACGCCAGGCCGGTTCTCTCCGGCACAGAGTGCAAGTGTGTTTGCCAAACCGGCACATTTGGCTCAAACTGTGAGATACGAGCTCCTGATTACACTTCAGGTACAGCTGCAGAACACAATATGCTGATGAACGAGAAAAGGGTAGACAACAAAAGTGTGTGTGTTCAAAGTTTTTATTTATAATGATCTCCTCAAGGAGTTTTTTGGATAATTTAACAATACCGTAGGTTTATGTTTTAATTAGGGCTGTCAAAGTTAACGCAATAATAACGCTAATTTGTTTTAACATCACTAATTTCTTTAACGCATTAACGCAATCGATCTTTCGGAGGTTGTAGCGGGCTCAGTTTTAAAGCTAAAGTGAAGATACTGGTATCATATGAAACTAGAAAAAACCTAAGGGATCCATTGGTACCAACCATGTCATACTGGCTTGCACACAAAAATCAAACTTTATCAAGCTGATTGTCAAGAAATGTACTTAATTAATTAATTAATTAATCACTTTCATGCTCCCCAGAGGATGAATCTTCTGGATAATCTTTTAGTATTTGGATAAAATTCTACTTTTTAAGTCCTCAACTTGCTAGTTCATCATTATGATCTTGGTTCTGTCCAACACTTTCATATTACAAGATGTGAGGAACACCACAGCCTTGGCTATGTTCACATTGGAAATGTGGTTTGGTGTGTAACATCCACAGAGGCGGTGGATGGTTATTGGAGCTGCTGGGGTCCGTGGACTCGCTGTGGAGCCTCAATGAAGAGAAATCGGAGGAGGCAGTGTGATAACCCCGCCCCCCTCAGAGGAGGCCAACCCTGTAAGGGTCCTGACAGACAAGAGGACCTGTGTCACATCTCCCTCTTTGAAAAGTAGGACAAACTGTTGGCTTAAAACATCTTGATACAGTCATGAAAATTCCAATTTTAGACAATGTGATGTCTTTACAGCAATTTCAGAGTCATCCTTTGGAAGAGTGATGAAAATTTGTTTTTCCTCACTAAAATGTTGACATTTTTTTTAACATTATCACTATGTAATGATATATGCATCACTGATTTGCTGCTGCTGCTGCAAAATACAAAATGTTTAGGTGGTATTTTGTTGTCATACACAAGTGTATAATTTTCTGTGTTCATGTTTTCTTGTCCAGACAGGAGACCTGTGACAATGATGACGACTTCACTGTGGGCTGGAGGGACGAGCTGCCTCCTGGTGTGCAGGGCTGTCTGAGGCCACAGAGGCCTGCCAACAGCTTCCTCAGGGTAAACACAAACCCTCCAGCTTGTAGTTAGTGATTGAAATGTACACTTTAACAGCAATAGAGAAACAGTACTGTGCTACTGACTGTATTTTACTGCTTATCACTGATAAAGGTGTCAGAGAACTGGCCAACATATTGAGAAATACTCACTTCTCCAGTCTCGTCTCTTTCTGGTATGGAAGTTCATTACTGCCAAGAAAATAAATGCATATCTGGCAGGTTGAAATAAAGGAAAGTTGCCTCTGTATGGAGTCTGCGCTTTTTTAAAAGACTTTTCCAGTGATTAATTATAATTAATCTAAAAAAAAAAATTAATTGAATTAGGGCTGTCAATCGATTAAAATATTTAATCGTGATTAATGGCATGATTGTCCAAAGTTAATCATGATTAATCGCAAATTAATCACACATTTTTGATCTGTTCAAACTGTTCCTTAAAGGGAGATTTATCATTTTTTTTATTCTCTTATCAACATGGGAGTGGGCAAATATGCTGGTTTTATGCAAATTTATGTATATATATATTTGCATAACACATTTGTGAGGGTTTCTGGACAATATTTGTCATTGTTTTGTGTTGTTAATTGATTTCCAATAATAAATTTATACATACATTTGCATTAAGCAGCATATTTGTCCGCTCTCATGTTGATAAGAGTATTAAATACTTGACAAATCTCCCTTTTAAGGTACATTTTGAACATATAAAAAATGTGGGATTTATCACGATTAAATATGGACAGTCACGAGATTAATTGTGATTAAATATTTTAATCGATTGACAGCCCTAGTTTGTATCATTCCTAACATTTGGGGTTTTTATTAACTTCCTCCTCTAACAGAAAGCGAAGCAGTATTATAACTTTGGTGAGGATGAGGAGTTCCAGTGCTTCACTGGATTTGACCTGGAGGGTTTTCAGTTCATCAACTGTCTTCCTGATGGGACGTGGAGTCAACCATCTGGAACATGCATCAGTAAGTTTGTTTTCTCACCAGACAAGTGAACAGTGATCTAAGAGCTCTGGTAATTTGGTAACCACGTCTCTGCAAATGTAACGCCATAAACACAAATAACTGTAATATATGTGCAGCTTAAAATCTGTCGTCCTGTACCTTTAGGGAAACTGTGCCTTCCTCCTGAGATCCCTGATGGCATGATGCTGTTCCCCAACAAAGACGAGTACAAAGTGGGAGAATCAGTGGGTTTTAACTGTAACGAGACGGGTCTGCTGCCGCTGCCATCAGGCTTCTACAAATGCGGCGACAGTCTCACCTGGGAGCCTCCATTACCTGCTGACTTACGCTGCACCGACGGTACAGTAGATTACTCATTTTGAGCTCCCACAGTCATGAGATACTAATACGAATACTAATACGACAATACTCTTCATGCAGGTGCATCACAAAACGCGAGGCGCTCAGCGAAACGCTTCACTCTCATTGAAAACAATTACAAAAAGCCACCGCAGGCTGCTAAAACGCACTCTGTTTTTCCGGCCTGAAACACGGGACACTTAAACTTCCCGGTTCACAATTACGTGGATTAAATACGAATCGATTTTGTGCTGACCATCACGAAAAAAATTTAATTCATGTCTATGTACACGAATCAGTATATTCAATTTTGTGTCTATTTTACGAACTGCTGTGCGACTGGGCTGACTGCATCTACGGTTTGTGAGAACCACAGTTGTTGTGGGTGTTTTTCCCCCCATCGGCCACAAGGGGCAGCAATGAGCCAATTCCACACTTGAAAACAAATTTAGACAAGTGACAAAAAGACTCCCACACACTGGATGAGATGAGACAGACCCAAAAGGGGCTGTTTTGTATGAAAACTAGTCCGTATGAAGGAAATGGTGAAGTTGTGTCTTGTTTCTGTGTATTTCCTGTATGTAGAGGAACCGTTTGTTCCTGATGGTCAGTGTGGTCCAGGACAGAAACGGCAGGACTCTCAGTGTGTCTGTATTCAACGGGAGAGCTGCCTGTAAGTTTTTATGAATTATTTAATTTCTATGTTCTTTGTAGACAGCAAGAGAGATGATCTTTTTTTTTTTTTTTTTTTTTTTTAAGTTATTCTTGTGTGACTCACTTTCAGTTGCATTTTATCCATTGTGATTGTGTTATATAAAAACGGCTTATCTTGTTATTAAATCAACTTGTAAACATTTTATCTTAGCTGTTGTGTGTTTCTCATAAAACAACAAAATGTTATTGAATATATGAGGAATTTAATATGTGAAAGCTAAGTGTAATACATTACTTGTGTGTGTTTGTGTGTGTTTGCAGCTCACAACCGGAGACCCTCTGCATCCTGAACGTAGACATCGGTGTCACCGTGTCGATGTCCCTCTGCTCCTTCCACGCCGGTCGCTGCCACGGTGATCCGCTCTTCTTTGTCAGCGAGGGCGAGTGTGACGCGGCCGACTTGGCCAAACTGGAGTGGGCCAAGTTCAGAGCCAGCATGTCCTCCAAGAGCTCTGTTCAGGAGCCCTGTGATCTGGACACTTGTTATGAATGGGAGACCTGTTCTGGTGAGTTTGTCTGATATGAAACCATTTTTACATTCAATTTGATGGGTTATGATAACATTTTACTGTGGGATTGTGAGGCAACCAGCTGAGAAAGTCACCGCACCCAGCCTATGGATGTATTAAAGGAGCAGTGTGTAGGATTTAAGGGGATTTACTGGTAGAAATGGAATATAATATTCATAACTATGTTTTCATTAGTGTATAATCACCATAAACGTAGATGCCGCATTGGCGGTGCAACATGGCGGACTCCGTGAATAGGATGCTAATGTATTCAGAATGTAATTGTTATTGTCTCTTATCAGCAGTAACTTTCAATTTACCGTTTATAAATGATAGATATTATAAAGTGTTACCGAAAACTTTTTGGGCTTATGTGCTCAGCAAGCAAATTTTGGGCGTCATCTTGGAATCCACAAATGAGGTTTGAATATTTTTAAGACTTCACATATATTCTATCAAAATTATTTTCCTAACCTTAACTCACGTCTGTCCTCAGCATCTAAGAAGTGTGTGTGCAGAGTTGCTCGGGACTGCCCCAGAGCTGGAGCGCACACTTTCTGTGTGAAGCTGACCAGGACCCAGAGGACTCGCAGCATGGACCTGTGCTCTATGGCCGCCCTCAAATGTGTCAGCTATCAGTTTGAGATTGTCAATGAAGGCGTCTGTGAGTCCAGATGATCCTGCAAAAGCTTTTCTGTGCTGTCTGACATTAGCACATCTTGCACTGTTATTCTTTAAAAAGTTGCATTTATAAAAGAAAACTAGACTGGCATGCAAGTATATTGGAGTCCAAGAACCCGACACAACTCAGAACCAAGGCGCACCTAACTGGGGCGATGGGAAGGCCAAAAGCATTGCTAAATTGGGCTCAAACAGGTGGTTTGGGATGCGATCCTTTGCTTGGGTCGGCTGCAGTTTACCTAGTACTCTTTCAGAACCTATTTTCTGAAAAGGCACTAGATGGCAGCAGGAGACCCTGGAGTATCATCGGATTTTCACCAAATTTGGTATGACAGTACTGAATCTGACACCGAAATGTATCATACTGCCAAATGTGGGGTACATAATGGGATGTGCATTCCATATATTGAAATATGTGTGATAGCGACACCTATTGTTAGATATCCCCCAAGTTAGTATGAAATCAAATTTGCTAACATTTCAGCCGGTTATCAGATCATTAAATGGGCGTTATCATTCTGTTGACCTGATCGGACCCACTTTTGAAAGATGGAGAAGGCAGTAGTCAGTCAGTCAGTCAGTCAAGTCTAATTACAGGCACAGAGTGGAATATTAACACTTGCTTAATGTGCTTCACGTGCAACAATAAAAACATAAAATCAAAAAACATTTTTATTTTATTTCTTATGGAGATTTTAACTGCACATCTTGCTCACCATTTAAGCATGTAACCAACAGCATTTAGTGTTTCAACCCCACATCAGAATATTTTTATAATGTGACCAAGAGATATCCAGATACTCAAGACCCAAACTAAACTAAACTAGAGATTGTATTTACAGTAACTCAAATAAAATGAGAAAGACTTTTTCCTTTGATTAAATAACATCAAAAACGCCCAAAGTCATTTATGTCATTGAGTCCTTAGGTTGTAATATTCTCACTGAACTGGCAGATTATATTTGTATTAGGAAAATAAAACAACCAAGAGAACAAAAAAGTATTGTAAAAAGTGTTTTATTGACTTACTAAAATGAAAACAATCAAGGCATTTATTAGAGATTTGGTCAAACCTTTACAACAGAACCTTATGTTTACTTCACATGCAAATGTTGTCTATCATCAGTCCACACACTGTTGCTCCCTTAAGTGCAAGTGACATTTCGAGCTAACGCTCTTAACGCAGCATTAGCTCGAAACATCACTTGTGGATGTACTAATAAATTGCACTTAAACCTGCAGTAGGCAGAATATTTTTGGCATCATTGGGCGAAGATTCCATAATAACCTTTCAGCATATTGTAATTCAAGTGTTCTGAGAGATAACTAGACTTCTACACCTCCTCATGGATCTGTTTTCAGGCTTTAGAAAATCTAGTCTCATGCACTACTGTCAGGATATAGTGACCGTTTTATAAAAACAACTTTTTTTAATCATAATTGCTCCATTTCCACCCACTGCAGCTTTAAGGGAACTACAGTGTGTGGACCTTTTTTTTATATTTTCATTGCTGTCTTCTATTGGTCCACCTGCAACGGTATTTAGATGTGCGCGACCACATATGCATTGTTTGTCTATCATCATTCCTCCATGACAAATATAAAAAGACACCACAGGATGGCAGGGGAGCATATTTACATCATTCAAGTGTTAGAAAAAACATATTTGATTCTATTTACAATTCAGTCACTGAGAGAAAACAAGTCTCTCGTTTATGAACAGTGTGAGACTGCTCAGTAAAATAAAACAATCATTATTCTGGACAGGCCTCAATACTGAGAACATTGACCTTCTCACCAGCACACCGTCTGGCCCCGACCTCACATTCGGTCAACGCCATGGCAACGCCCTCAGCACCAGAGCTGGCGCACAGGGGGGCGGAGTCTTTAGGGCACTCTGACACGTTCTGACACACGCATCTCGATTCTAGAATAGAAAAATAACGATTATATGAACTGATGTAGTCACACACATATTACATATATACACCACATACTGTATATATTAAATAGGGCTCTCAAAGTTAACGTGATAACGCGTCAACGCAAATTTGTTTTAACGCTACTAATTTCTTCAACACATTAATGCAACATGCAGTTTTTAGGTTGCAGTGGGCTCAGTTTTAAAGCTAGAGTGAAGATACTGGCATCATATGAAACTACAAAACCTAAGGAACCATTGGTACCAACCGTGTCATACTAGCTCGTCAAGAAGGAGCTTAAATAACGCTCCAAACTTGCGCTAAATTTGGCGAGGAAAAACTGGCATGGCCATTTTCAAAGGGTCTCCCTCCCATTCGGACTTTGATGTAGACATTAGTACGGTGTTAATGTAATGGTCAAAACAACAAGAATAAAACCCAAAGTTGTAATAAATAGGAATTATCCTTTAAAGACGGTCCGGCAGACTCACCCTGACAGATTGTCCCTGGTTTGCAGTCCTCGCAAGATGTGGACGTCTCTTCTGGCCAGTCACAGTCGCTGTCGTTGGCCAACTGGAAGCTCCGTCCTATACACTGCAGAGCTCCAAGCTGACAAACACTGAGTAAACGGGCTCGGCTTGAGCCCAGTCTGGCACACAACTGTAGAGAAGTTCTAAATGAAAAATGGAAAAATGCAGTGTTTCTTTTTTTTGTACTTTTACACAAAGGCATTTCCCTGTGGTGATGCAGAAGTAATTATCAAAAAGTCATACTCACGAGCACTGAGATGGCATTTTACACACACACTCCGTCTCTCCTACGTTCTCCCACGGCTTACACTTCAGGCCAGATGGAGGAGAGGGAGCTGGGGGCGCTGAAAATATAGAAAGCAGGATTGGTGTGTGTATACTCCACAGAAACAACCTTAAAGCGACTATAATCTACATTTTACAATAGACTACAATAGATCACATGACTAAATGTATGTGGAAGGGGTCGCTCATAGTGATGAAACCACAAAGACTTCTAACCCGACTCTGCAGCTCGCCCCAGCTCTACAGAGCTTTATAGCCACTTTCAGCTCATTGTTTTGGTTTTCCGGCTGCAATTTTAGTGTTTTGGTTCACTCTCACTTCCAGAATATGTCAAAGTCAGCTTGTTTGTTTTCTTATGGAGGCAGATCAGTTTTATTCATTGATATGTATTCGTTTAGTAGATATTTCCAAGAATTCTTTGAGCTCAAAGAGGCTAAAAAAGCTCAGCAGAGCTGCAGAGTTGGTGAGAATTCTCTATTAAAAATATTTCACAGTATAACTATATTTCTAAGAAGTCAACCTGTTGAGCGTACGAAACTTTACAACAACGACATTTGATACTCGAGAGTAAATGTATGTACTGTACCGGCTTTACAGAGAACGCTGGCCGGAGAAGGAGACCACTGCAGACTGGGGCTGCACATGATCTCTGACACCTCAGTGTCCAGCACTGACCCCATAGGACAGGACAGGGACACTCTGTCTCCAATCTGATAGGCTGCTTTCGTGGGCGTGGCTATAACCTCACTGTTGAGTGGAGGAATTCCACATGTGGAACCTGGGAGGGGGAAATATAACAACATTGTTACTCCTAGACAACGATAACTTGAGGGTGTCTGTGAGTGAATGGTGGAGAATCTTTAGAAATGTTTAATCTGCATCTGCATCCACATCTGGATTCGTCCTATGACTGGCAAATTCCATTTTAATCTGTTACAGTAAGTTGCTCCTGAGATATCCTGCTAATGAACAAACAATAGATCCGAATACATAACCTCCCTGGCAGAGTTAATGGAGTGAAGACGTACTTTTACAAACCCTTGCTCCTGTCCTCCACATCTGGTTTTCCATGCATTCAGCCACAGCGTCTCCACTGAGGTAATGACCGTCTGTGCAGGAGTACCCCACCGTGTTTCCAACTAGGTAAAAGTCTTTGGGATTCTGAGAAGAAAAATACAACAGTAACTAGTTACGTCCAAAAACATGCACTCCTTCCCCAGAAAAGAGCTGCAAGTTTACTACAGTTTTGCAACCGTTTTTGGAAGCCCAAAGAGCCTGGTGGTCTCCAAGGTTTACATAAGTAGAAATACAGCATCAATCAAGCACACTCACCTGAATAAACCCATTCCTGAGGTTTGGAGGCGCTCCACATGTCTTTGGTGGAGTCACAGAGAGGCTGAAGCACTGAGGCTCCATCATCCTGCACACAAGCAGTTTACAGTGAGAAAACTAAAGTACTGCAGACAACTGCTGCTTATTAAGCATAAAACAAACAAGTTCATATATGCATGTGTCCTTACTGTAAGTGCTGGATGTCCACGTCCTCACAAGGCTTCTGCTCCACCTGCAGCCCGGAGCAGTGGTGGCCACCTCTGCTGGGGGTGGGGTTGTTGCAGCTTCGGGTCCTTGACCTTTGACCTCCGGAGCAGGATCCCCAGGAGGACCAGCAGCTCCAGCTGCCATGGATGATCCCTGAGAGAAAAAGATATTGTCTTTGTTGTTCTGTCCCTGACTGGACGGCACGGTAACATTACATCTTTTTTAAAATTTAAATGTTTAACAGAACAAATTGAATCTGTTGTTTTATCATTAAATCCTCTATCCTCTTTTGTCTGCTTACCTGGTTGTTCTCCGATCACAGCTCCAATCTCGCAGGCTCGTCCTGAGGTTCCCGGCCGGCAGATGCAGCGACACTCGGAGCCCGTCAGCAGCGGCTGGCCGTTGTTCTGGCAGAGCCGGCAGTGACAGGGATGTTCCTCCGCCAGGTACTCCTCCGTGGCTCTTTTCAGGTGGAGCTTCTTCAAACCTGCACACTGCACTTCCTTCACCAGCTCATACAGAGGACGGAGCTGGAAAACAAGTTTACATAAATATAATACACAGAACACTATTAGACACATCCAGAACATATGACAAATAAAATAATCATTCAGGGATGATAACTCATTTAAATACAAAAAATGTATTCATTAAACATTTATTTGATTAAAATACAGAAAAAAAAACTACCTACAGCCTAGTAATAGCTAGTTAACACTACACTGGATGATGGAGGTAATCACAATAAAATGTAAAACAAAAAAAATCAAAATGTGTAGAAAGTAAAAGATAAGTTAACAAAACAAAGTTTTTATATCAACTAACCAAACACTAAGATACAACCAGCTGTGTACCTTCTGGTCTGTGACTTCAGGGAAGTCTTTGACGGACGAGGCCCAGTTGTCGTAGATCTCTCCGTTAACTTCTGGCGTTTCCAGATTCAGGTAAGACAGAGCGCCGGTAAAGGACACATCTCCTCCAAAAACCTTGACCTTAATGGGCATCTTGGTTGAGCTGTGTCCTACAGGAAAATGTCAATAGAGCTCAGGTTAGTCTAGTTTAAATTAATTTCATTTATTCAAATCCGAACTTAATTTGTATAACTGATTTCTTTGACCGTCCAGGGGCCCACTGTGTGGTATAAGAAAGCTTTCACTCACCGTCGTTGGATGAAAAAGCTTTAGTCAGTTTTTCACAGACGGTCTTGACTTTCTTCCTGAAAAAACGGCGTTTCACCTTTCTCCAACACCTCTGGTAGTCTATATTTGTTGTACCTTTACACAAATAAGGCAAGAGCAAGGGATTTAAAACTGTTAGAAAATCTGAAATTATCAGTTGACAGGCACCAAATTTCAGCACATTGAGAATGTAAACGTGATATTTTAGGAGACATTTTAAAACTTTGATTGCTATTAAACTCAACTAAAATTAAAGTTTCGTATGTGGTACTGATCGATATAGAGAGGTGAGAGGTCACTCCCCTTCCGGTGTCCCCAAAGGTACCTTATTTATGTAAAAACATCCCAGTACAAAACGTGACTTTTTGGTGTGTAGTCTTTCTAAAAAAATGTTTACGTATTTTCACAGTCTCATACTTCAACAGTTTTACGACAAAATGCAACTTTCTTGACTGGCAGATTATCTTTTAAATTGACAATATGTGTAACTCATGGCGCAATTCAAACGGAATAAAAAAATTATTACCGTTCATATTTTTTTGGTAGTGTCTAGAAGGGAACCCGCAAGTTGGGGTAACTCTCGCGAGGTGGTTAAGGTTAGGCATTGATCTCGAAAAGATCTCGAAAAGAGCTTTTGCAAGATTTCGCAATTTGCCGGTTACTTTCTGGACACACAACCATTTTTTTCCGAAATAAGGTCCCAAGGTCGTCCACCGGAAGGGGCGGGACTTCGCCTCTCTACAGTCAATGCAAGAAACAACAACATTCCCCAAAAATGTAACACATCACATTCCCTCAACTTCTGATTTTTTGTACAAAATTAAGTTCCATGGTACGTAAAGTTACTAATATTAATAGCAACATTATTAATGTTATTATTAGAAAAGCTCTTACTGGTCGATTGGAACGCCTGGCGGTCAAACTCCAACAAGGCTTGGTATTCTCCTCCGAGTGAGCCCTCGGAGAGGTAGTGTGTGCCGTATATCTCAAACAGCTGGCGGTACGCAGAGTAGTCGTACGTGTACGGCAGCGAGGACAAGGCCTTCCAGAAGCCTTCAGCCAGATTCAGATACTGAGGGGCAGAGTTTTGGAACTGGGCCAGCTCCACTTTATTCTTCAGGATTATAAGTCTGTAGGCCTGGACGACAGATATGGAAAGACTGTGATGACATTCTCTGCAAGCTGGTGAATAGAAACCTTTAACCCAACTAGTGACAAAGCCCAAGGACAACAATATCTGTCACTTTGTCCAACGCTTACAGTAGGAAGTCTAAAATGAGTGATTGGTGAAGCAGATCAGGTTTTATCATCACCTTATTATCAGTGACCTCTTTGTGGAAAGTGCGCCGGTCGTGTCCCACCAAGGAGTTGGCCTGGATGTGCTGCACGTAGGACCAGGAGCTTTCGTAGGACTCATCGCTCTCTTCGTTGTCTACTGTCACCTGCAGCACAAACACAGACAACACTTGGTTTCATTAGAGCAGCTGATGCGAGAATAGCTCACCATGCTCCATTTGCTTTATTTTTAGACCATGATAGCTGTATGGTGACTGTGTCTGATGGCAATGTCTGTTGTTCAGCGTATCGGTCGGTCCTGTGAGGTCAGTGAAGGTACTATAAGTTTGACTGATTGATAAAAAGTAATCGTATCGCATTTGCGGCAGAGAAATCTGTTGCTTCTCATCTGTGAATATTAATTTATTGTTCGACTCACCTCAAAGTTGTACCTGAGGATGTTCTGTGGCAGTCTGTAAAAGATCTTATGGTCACCGCTGAACACCTTCCTGCACTGCCCTCCAAAGCTCAGAGTGTTGATCACACCTGCTCTCAGTTTGCCTGTCAACACGTTGTACCTGTAAAGCATGACACAGCAGATCACATTTGATGATGTGAGACTTTGATGAGATGAGACTTTTATCTAATAGGTGACATGTATTTCACTCCAAACATTACATATCATCAAGCTGTCACTATAGTTACTGTAAGGACCTGGTTTCATGGCGTTGGAGTTGTAGCTACTCACCCTCTGCCTGTGAAGTCAGAGTTGGGAGGCGTTTTGTCCAGGTCACATGAGTAATGGCTGCTGTCTTGATCACAGCCTCTCTCATCCAGGCCATCCTCACAGTCCTGGTCTCCGTTACACACCAGAGACTGGCTGATACACTGACCTGCATCAGGAGTTTCAATAAACACTTTTCATTCCAAAAACTTATCCCCTATTTCAATAAATAAATAAATAAATAAATAAGTAAATAAATAAATACATGAACGAATGAATGAATGAATAAATAAATAAATAAATAAATAAATAAATAAATAAATAGGTATCGTGGCCCTTTTGTTGTTATTTGATCAAATTTTAAATTGATAGTAATGTTTTGAAAAAATAGCTTTGGCACATTTTGTTAAATATGATATACAGTATGTCACAACATACCTGAGGTACAGCGGAATCTGTCTCCACAGCTTGTTGCTAGGGGACATCCTTTCTGTGGGACACATGGTTGTGTTTGTGTGGCTCCTCCTGTACATGGCAAACCCCCAAACTGGGCGTAAATCTCCACATGGCGAGTCTGCACCTGAAAAGGAAGCAACCATGAAATTAATCAAGTGAAATTATTATTTTTTTTTTCTGTTTCTATTTATTCTGGCATCAACTTTTTTAAATAATATATATAATAAAAATTATATTTTTTAAATACAATTTGTTAAAATTTAGACTGCACTTTTTCAATTTAAATTATATTTTTTTTAGCCCAGAACAAGGTGTCCCAACCATCCCTACCCAGAGTCCTAACCGTCCCAGGGAGGCAGACTTTTGAGAAAAATGCACTCCTTGTACAAGGTACATTTAATGGAGTAATGGAAGGTTATTTGGTGTTTATGCAAAAGTGTCCCATCCGACCCCGTTCTCCCCTACAGTACGAGCATGTGCTCTGAAGTACCTTTGTACTGGAGCAGCCATCACACTCCGACCACTCTCCATAAGGGCCCCATCTGCAGTTCACAGGCTGCTGACAGCTGAGAGGAATGGACAATGACATTATTAAAAAAAACATTTATGTTATATTCCTCTCTTGTGAATTAACTGAAATTATTATCCGTCTGCAAAAAAAAGAAGCATTCTTAAGTGTCAGGAGTAAAGATAATGTAGAGAAGAGATAAATCTGTCCCGTCAGTACTTTATTATGCAAGTGAATGTGATAATATTACAGTAGAATGTAAAGACAGCTTGTGAGGTTTATGTATGTACACCTACCAAATTGGAGACAGAAAGATGACCGATAATGCCAAAGAAGACAGAGCTGCAACCAAATCGAACTGTACAAAAAAAGAAAGAAAACTGTTAACTCAATCTTAATCGGGTTAAAAACAAATCAGAACAAAAAAAGTATAATTTAAAAAAAATGTTTTATTCTTGAAAAAAAGATATTGGTAACAGTTGCCATCATAACATGAAAGAAATTACTTTCAAACTTCCCATTTTGTCTGTATTCACCATGAGGTCCTAGTTTCTCCGAGAAAATCTGATTATTCTTGATCATTAACAGACTGTAAAAATTTGAATTTATATTATTTGACATAAATAACAGTTACAAGTTGTTCGGCCATATAAACTTCACTTATCAGCATTTAAAGGAAAAATTTTAATTGCGCCAACAAATCAAGCTATAGTCTATCGTTTCAACAACAGTGAATGAGCTCTGGAGAACTTTGAATCGCAACCTGTGATTCATTTCAAAACAAGTACGATAAGTTCTGTTATCTCTTCTGTTGTGGAACACAGGAAAAAACATTTTCACTCTGTGTTTACTTTATCCTTTGCACTCATAAGTTCTAATAGTTATAAACTAGGGCTGTCAATCGATTGTCCATAGTTAATCATGATTAATCACACATTTTTCTGTTCAAAATGTACCTTAAATGAAGATTTGTCAAGTATTTAATACACTTATCAACATGAGAGTGGACAAATATGCTTGCTATATGCAAATGTATGTATACATTTATTATTGGAAATCGTTTAACAACAAAAAACAATGATAAATATTGTCCAGAAACCCTCACAAAATTTCAAGTTGTTCCTTTACAGCATCAAAACAATACTATCCAATTTTTGATATAATAGTGGCACCACATCTGGATGATAAATGTGTTGTGGGGTTTACAGTACCTTCATGATGTGCTCCTCAGAGTTCGGCCCTCTCGTCTGGTCCAGCTGGAACAGTCAGGGTCATATAATCAGCAGCAGGGAGGAGATTACTCAACAAATCCACAAATTCAGGAATTCCCTCGCTGAAGAAATCCTTATCCATCAAATCTGAACAACCAGATTTGTACCTCCTCTGTTCACTCAGGAGACCCAGTGTTCTTTTCCTCAGCGTCAGTCAGTCCAAGGCCAGTCGTTTTTTTTGCTCCTCTGTCTACACTCGATTGTTTCCAACAACAATGTGAATTTATTTCCAGTAACAATTTTGATAATCCTGTTTGCTTTGAGTGCTGACCAGTACAAGAAGAAGTGTGAGGAAATCTGCTATTTATTGTGTGTCTAAACAGCTTCATTGGAGTGTGACAGGACTAGTTGCATCACAGTTGTTTATCCTGGACAAAGCTGAGTCTGTGTGATTCGGGCAAAGGTCAAAAAAATCCCCATTTGGCCCATATTTGAATGCATTTGACTCTGTTGCTCTGTAAACACAAAATGCATGTGGCAATAACATCCACATCTTCATAATACCAGTTTTCTATGTATTTAAACCAGCATGCCAGTACTAATTTAATCCACGTGTCCATTTGTTGCCAGAAACTCAGTATCTTAATTCTAAATATATTATTAAGTCATTTTTTTTTATTGTTTTATATGTTTGTTTTATATCTGCAAATATGAACTAACTTTTATAGATAAAGCAAAAATTAAATCACTGATTTGACTTAAAAATGCAATTCTTACAGAAATCTCCAAATGTCAAAAGTTTTTGATACCAAATCACAGCATGGCTTTTTCTATGGTGTTCCTCAAGGTCTTGGTGTCTTAATGTGGCATTTAGGATGTAATATTGATCATTTTTATCAATTTTCGAGTGGTAAAAAATGGTTAAATTTAGCACCAAATCTGTGTAAGAAATGGTATCAACCCAAAATTGCAACAACTTATGAGACATAACAGAGCCTGGGAATGGCCATCATATACTTCTATCATAATGTTCTAAACCCTTATATACTGTCACAATTTAGTTTAATTAATGAATACA